>MJUU01005000.1:0-27241 GCA_002080025.1 Modiolus philippinarum
CTACGATGGTGGGAGTTAATCCTGCGGTTTTAGAATTTACATAAATTTTTATAATAGTAATTAAACAAAGTGTACACATGAGATATTATCTCATGTACAAGTACACCATATCTAAGAAAAATAAAGAGCATACATCTCTACCACGGGAAATTGTTTTACCAACTCCACACTGCAATAAAAGACAAACTCCTGAATTAAATATTTTACGAAAGGATATGGAGTAAATGAACATGAGACTATAACACATATGTTAACTCCAACTGCACTAATTTTAATGAGCTGTATGGCCATTTCGGAAATTTATTCCTCATCAGCAGCACTAGAACCCTTTTTAATTTTAATCTTTTTAATTTTGTGAAAATGTTCGCTTGTAAAATTTATTCATTTTGGTACTTAGCTTTTTTAATAATTATACATGATACATATCCACTCATACAATCTAGTGAGAAAGAAGGCATTTGTACAATTTCTAAGGTAGAGAAAAGATTTTCATGCGTGGAACAAGACGTAAATGCTTCGATGGAGCACTTGCCTGAGGGATACAATGACGTATGGTAAGTGAATTTGTTTTACAAGTATTGATTGGCAGCTAACATTTAGTTATAATGCTATGATTTGTTCAAGCTAATTAATATATATTAAAGCAGATATACGAGCAATTGTTGTTTCTACGGAAAAAATATTCCCCTGAGTACACAACACATATACTCTTCCTAATTAAATTGTGAAAAAATGATTTTTATAACACCAGAAAACAAATTCTACTTAAAGACACAAAAAGAAAATTGCCGTCTTTGTCTGTTTTGACAGGAAAAGAATACAATTAGATTTACATGGAAAGAAAAAGCTGATGTTACCCCTGGCAGCCAATGCAATTATCTCATCTTGTTCACAGTGACAAAACTTTCTGAGACTATTTTCTTTGGTCAAGTTTTATCTTGGCGGCCATTTTGACAAAAAAAAAAGTTTCGAATATATTAAATTCTTTCCTTTCAACGTATTGAAAGTTTTTAGAAAATATAAGACATTTTAAGATTCCAAATTCTGCAAAAAATAGTTCATGGCATTACGAATGGCAGGCTTTTTGGATATGGCGGTCATCTTAAACGGAGGTAATAACAACATTACCGAACAAAGCTGTCAAGATGTCAAGAGCCGAAGTCTTGGCAGCCATGTTCTTGTCACTATCATGCACAATTTCACATGGTTATCTAATTGTGTGGCAAATAATAAGTGATTTAGTTCATTCAACTCTGAGAAAATGTAGGGACAAAATTGCAGAAAGTAAGATAGTGATAACGAAACGTGAAAAGAAAACAAAGAAGCGAAACAATAACAGCATTTTGTACCCAACTTCGTCTGGAGCGACGTAATAAGTCTTACATAATAAAATCCGAAACTACTTGCTCCACAAAAGAACGTGCAAAACGTAACAATAAAAATAGACAAACTATTGAAAAAGAGGTACAATGTACCGTCCATACACAACAACTCGAACAAAGCCAAAACAACTCAGTGACTCCATTAAACAAACAAAATGTTTCTGGATCACTGATTAATGTTTGTGATTAATCAGTTTCACTGTGAAGATTTCAATTTTACTGATTACTGACAGGTGAATAAAAGCTAAATGATCACGACTTGACAACTGATATATAGTATTATATAAATAACATATAGTTAGGGGGTGACAGAGCAGAATGTCACCCTGAGAAAACAGTGTCAACCGATGCGAAGCAGAGGTTGATCATAATCAGAAAATGGGGACATCCGAAAAATCACGTGACCAAACAAGCTACCTAAACACGATTCAATATAAAATGCATAGGGGTCGCCACAAAAAATCAAAATAACAAATTTTCTATATCACTCTCTAAAAATGATTGGCTCTCTGCTTATTCTACAATAAATATACTGCCTTCAGGGGAGGGTGTTATGGTACATTACCATACGAAGAAAAAATATCACATGAAGAAAAATATCACCCGAGACAGTGTCGAGGGTGAGATTTTCTCTTCATGTAATATTTTTCTAAGTGTGGTAATCTACCATAACACCCTCCACCCTCCACTGAAGGCAGTATGTTTTTTATTATACTGAATGTCTTCCTTTTACCTTATAACTGAATAAATGATATGGGTTCTCACGAAAATATTAGTGTTTTTAGTCGCCAAGAATATACTATGAATTTGCAACATCTGAACCCATATTTGGTAAACTCTAACATGTGCCAAATAGAAGATCAAAACGGGAAAATGCAAAAATGAAAAAATAATTATTCTAAGAAACAATTAGTATAATTCTGTGATTTATGATTTCATGGTACTGTTGGCTTGACAAGAGTTTGCATGTTTTGGATAGTTGCAGAATTCACAACATTTAGGTTAACATTTGCTGGCTCTCGATTCAATTGAATGGAATTTTGTACAAAAAACCTTAAAATTCTTTGGTTTTGGAGATTCTTTATGTTCATGGATACATACTTTCTAGTCAAACATTTCTAGTTGTAATATAAACAATGGACACTGTTCAGAATTCTTTAATCTCCAATGGGGTGTTCGCCAGGGGGATGCTCTGTCACCTTATATTTTTATTTTGGTACTTGAGCTTTTGAGTGCAACTATAAAAAATAATCCGAATATTTCTGGTATTAAAGTTAATAATTCCAAATATCTGCTAAGTCAATATGCGGATGATTCAAATTTGACACTTGATGATGATGATGAGACATCATTAGATGAAGTTTACAAAGTTTCTCTGAATGTGCTGGCTTGAGAGCTAATTTTGACAAGACACAGCTGATTTGGATTGGTTCAAAAAAGGGATGTGGGGAGGAATATTTACATGACAAGCGATTTTTGTGGGTACATAATGGTATGTTTAAACTTTTAGGTATTCAATTTGATTTGTTTTCTGAAAATAAAACCCATCAAAATTTGATTGAAGCTATTAACAAAATAAACCAGGTTCTTAAAGACTGGACTTACAGGAATTTATCTCTTCTCGGTAAAATCACTGTGATAAAATCTTTGGCACTACCTATACTGGTCCATCCCCTATCTGTGTCGACACTCTACAAAAATATGGTGGCGATAAAATCTTTTTCGAGGGAAGGCTATTGTTACCTGTGTAGCTAAAAAATTAAACCCATTTTGGGGGGATGTGCTACAAAATTATGCCAGTTTACTTCCCTCAGAACCTCAAACAATTGAGGATATTCTGAGTCAATCTATATGGTTCAATTCAAAAATACAAGTAAATAATAGGCATGTGGTTATACAAAGTTGGTGCAGAAATGCATATTTTATATTAATGATTTATTAGATAATAATGATCTTATAATGTGTTTTACAGATTTAAAAAAAATACTTATGATATTAAATGTACTTTTACAGAATTTAATGGTATAATTAGTGCCATTCCAGTTGAATGGAAAGAAATGATAAGGAATTCTCAAAAACTTGAAGTGATAAAAAATAATTTATATTTATCAAACCGTATCTAAATAAATGATGCTAACCATACTCTAGTATACATGTGTAATTCATGAATAGCTGGATCTGAGAATATGATAAGCTCAGAAATTGCTTTATTCGTTATGCTCCTCATAAAACAAAAGTCCAGGATATTCAGAGTAAAGAACCAGGATCCAAGCAGAAATAATATGTGACATAATAGGCCTTATGTAATAAAACAAGCAGTACTTAATATACAATTTATTAGAAATATCATATTTGAAAAACTGGGGACTAACAGCTGCATTACAAAATTAATTAAATAAACAAGAGTTATCCCCCTTTAACCACAAATGAATATCAGGATACAATAATAAACTTGGGGATAAGATAAAAAATGTGGACGAAGTATAAACAATTTTTTATCAAAATGTCCAAAATTAAAATAAAATGAAATAGATATAAAAGACTTAAAGGTAAATGTTTTAAAACATGACAAGTATTGAGTAGTTGAATGAACAATAAATTTGAAGTTGTATGAAGTAAGCTGTCTCATAACCAAAATTGTATAAAAAGTAAAAATTACATGAAAAACGAAACTAACTATATAAAAAATAACGTACAACAGCTTGCATAATCTAAAATAACAAATAAGCAAAACATAATAAAAAAATAAAGTAAAAATTCAGATGTAAGTACGAATAAAAAACTACTCATACGTCAGCATGAGTAGAGCAGTTAATCCATAAGTCAGCATGGATAAAGAAAACTCATACGTCAGCATGAGTAGAACAGTTAATCCATAAGTAAGCATAGATAAAGAAAACTCAAACGTCAGCATGAGTAGAATAAGTTTATAAGTAGGCATGGATAGAACACTTGTACGTCAGCACACCTTGAAAAATAATCCATACGTCAGCATGGATAGAAGAACTCATACATTAGCATGAGTACATGTAGTAATAGTGTTAGCATATAAGAAAAATTATGTGTTAGCATGAATAGAAAAATAATCCATACGTTAGCATGGATAGGAAAACTCATACGTCAGTATGAGTACATGTAGTTATAGTGTTAGCATATAAGAACAATTATGTGTTGGCATGAGTAGAAAAATAATCCATACGTCAGCATGGATAGAACAACTCATACGTCAGCATGGGTAGATGTTGTGTTAGTTAAGAAAACTTGTACTTCATCACGAGTAGGTATTGTGTTAGCATATAGAAAACTCATACGTCAGCATGAGTAGAAAAGAGATCCATACGTCAGCATGGATAGAAAAAACTCATACGTCAGTATGAGTAGACAATATGACATTGCTAGCATAAAAGCAAACTCATACGTCAGTTTGAATGTGATGAATATAAATAAAAATCCATGCGTAAGCATGGCAAAGTGAATTCATGTGTAGAATTAGTAAAATTAAAAAAGACATTTACTTTAGCACAATGATTTGGCTCGATGAGTGCCCCATGGTTGTTTGAATGTTGTGATCGTCTTTTCTCGTCTTTTTTTCGGGCAGTGGATGACAGCGATTGTAAGAATACTTTGCCAGTTAATTTTATGTTTGTTGACGATCCCGCATCCATGGATCATTAGGTTAAAAAGCATGGATGTAGCGTTGCTCGACAATTAGCAATGAATTCCGCTCAAACCGGTGCTAGGGGCCGTCTTGAACTTGCTATGAGGTATGAGTAAAGCTCATTGTTGAAGGCCTCATGGTGACTTCAAGATGAAGAACAACAATAAAAGCGTTGTTCCATTGCTTATATATAACCATGTATTTGTAGAGACTTTGTCTCATTTGCATTTACTCCATATCCCTTCATTGTTAATTGTAAATATTAACATTGAAGGTTAAACAAACAAAAACAAAAAATTAAAAAAAAACAACAAAGTAAACATGCAAAAATTAAACTAACAAAATGAATACATCATGTTTAATTAAAATGTAAGTCCCCACAGGCACTGGCAACAAAAGGAGAGAGGCGGGGATGTTGGAGGCAATTTTAAGTTGAATATAAGTGTCAAACAGAAAGAACTGAGCTTGAACAACCAAGAAAGTCAACAACAAATTATGCAGTGGGAACGAGGCTAGCGTGCTGAGGCTCAAAAGGGAGTTAATAAATAGACTTGTACATATCTAAGAAAAAAAAAAAACAAATATATAACATATGTAAAGAAAGCTAAAACTTTTCAAAATATAAACCCAAATTATTATCATAATTTTCAATTTATATTTATCAAACAGTATTTAAATGCTAACCATACTCTAGAATACATGTGTAATTCATGAATAGCTGGATCTGAGAACAGGATAAGCAGAGAAATTGCTTTATTTAGGTATGCTCATAAAACAAAAGTCTAGGATATTCAGAGTAAAGAACCAGGATCCAAGCAGAAATAATATGTGGCATAATAGGCTTAATGTAATAAAACAAGCAGTACTAAATATACAATTTATTAGAAATATCATATTGGAAAAACTGGGGACTAACAGCTACATTACAAAATAAATTAAATAAACAAAAGTTATCCCCCTTTAACCACAAATGAATATCAGGGTACAATAATAAAGATTTAAAAAATAAAAAATAATAAAAATGTGGAAGAAGTAAACAATTTTTTATCGAAAAGTCCAAATACAGGTGCAATGCAGGTGTAGCCCCAAGTTTAAAATCCCCTTAGGTTTCCAGTACAGAGTTTTATTAAAGGACTGAAGCCAACTGATTTTATGCCTGTTTGATTACTAAAGGGCTAGTATTAATGTATCTAGTATAGCAGTCTGAAGACCATCTTCCTAAAGTTTTAATAAGATGGTCTTCAAGTCTCACTTCTTGAGCAGTTGTGGCAGCTCCAATTCTGAAAGAATGCCCATTGTAAATTTGTTCGCAAAGATCTAAACTATCCAAAATCATTCTAATGTGAGAGATGAAACATTTTCTAGTTAGAGGATTTGCACCGTCAGAAACAAAGATAGCTTCAGTTGAAAAAGAGGGTAAAGAGCCCCTTAAAGATAAATAATTCTTTAAAGCTACAACTGGACAAATGATTTGACCACTTTTATATAAAGGTATGGTAATACCCTGTCTGAAAGGGTCCGTTTTAGATTTTTTTAAGTATAACAATACATGTTCATCAAAAATATTTACATCTCTGACACAAAGATTTGATTCTGAATCAAAGCTACTGTGCACAATGAACTCTCAACACCGCAAAAAAAAAAGAAAAAAAAAGCTATTGTACAAGCAGCTTCGAGCATGACATTGTTGAAGTACTAGTAAATAGAAATTTGTTTCCTCAAAGTACACACTATTCTATGCAAAAAGAGGCATAGTAATAGGTAATCTTGTACGTTGACCTAAACCATTTTGCTTCTTTTTTTAAACCATTTAAAATGACTTGTAAACACAACTATAGCTTACCATGCTTTTCTAAAGGACTAAAACCTGCATATTGTAAGAAAAAATGGCGAATTCCACACAAATATTATTTAACAGTATTGTACTTCAAGTGTTTATGTTCATCACAAAAGGCCACATGTGGCATTTGACTATATACCACAAAAGTACCTTGAAATAACATTTTTTTATACAACTCAAAACCATTTAGTGCTATTAGCTATAGCATAACTTTAAAGAGAGTCTACTGTGATGTCCAAGGAGTGGCGGTCTTCTCTGCAAATGGTGCTAATTGTCGGAATCTACTCATCTGAAATCGAGATAAGGCATCAGCTATAGAATTATGTTTACCCGGCAAGTGTTTACTATAAACTGCAAAGTTATATGTAGCGGCATACATTGATAATCTACGCATCAATTTCATTTTGTTTGTCTCCTTAGATCTACCCTTAGTGATTATTTGGACTGTAGCTGTATTGTAACAATAAAAAAAAATTCTTTTACCAGTCCACTCCTTACCGTAGATTTTCTCGAAACTTTTGCTTATCTGTAAGTAATGTAATAAAAAATAAAGTTGGTTTGGATTTGCCTCTCGGTGAAAAAAATATCCTTTTGGGCTGTGTTAACTACGCATCAAATCTCCTTTCAATCATTAATTATTGTTTATTATGTCTTAAATATTTTATTTATATATGTAAACTAAGAAAACTGTTACCTACTGTAAAATCAGGTTTAAAGTTTTTGATTAATGAACTTAACTTTAAAAAAAACGCTCTCTACAGAACAGACTAAATATTTTGTTGAGAAATTATGCACAGAATGGTAAATATGAAATTATATTGTTATGGTAATGAATATAAACCTCATATGTTGATGTTTCTCCTTAAACTATCATTATTATGTATATGTTGATGACATTATCTGAATTAAATCATTAAATGATAAAAAAAAAACATTTGATGATTTGGAAACCCTTCAAACACAGTCGAAAATTTCTTTCTGCTAGAAACTCATGGAACACGGGCACTTGTTTCATAAAAAAAATGTCAGTCCCTGACCCTCTCTTCCACAGGCACTTATTTCATAAAAACAATCAGTCCATCCCTCTCTTCTAAGGAAAGGACTGAATTTTTTTATGAAACAAGTGCCTGTGCTCTCTTCTTCCAGAGAAGGGGGGGGGGGGGGGAGGGGGCAATGACATTTTATATGAAGCAGAAGAGAGGAAAGGACTGACATTTTTTCATGAAACAAGTGGTATTTACTGGTCTACATGTACCTGCGGCGACAGTACGTATGTTTCAAAGAGTTGCTGTCTTTTGTATCAAAAGATTCTTCAACTATCTCTAAATACCATATAAATGTATGTTCGCGACAGAAATTTACATAAATCATGAAAACGAAGAACTGTCTGCTTCGGCTAAAAATCAGTAAATAGGACTAAATACTAGACATTTCACGAAATTAGCGGACGTCGGACTGTGAACAACGATGTTGACAAAATATGGGTCATCTCAAGTTATTTTTCATCAGCTTGAAATTATGAATAATATGAACATCATAACATTAACAATGCTTTATTTTTATTGATTTCATGACTTAGAAGAGCATTTGGATACGTCGCAAATATTTTACTCCAATCAAGCACATATTGTTCAAGGTTTTTTTTATTCAAAATATAACAGCCCCCATGTCGAACCGACCGTATACCTTTGAAAACGGATAGGAAACATATGTGATATTGCTACAGACCAAAGAATCTTCCTCCATAAAACCTTTCAAATATTTCCTGATGCGTCGGGTGATAACAAAAATGTATAATACAGTCGTCAAAGTAGGATATACAATGATTAAAAACTTTAATGAATTTTATTAATTTTGGATTGCCATATGATTAAACTTTAGCTTAGTTTTAAAAATTCATAGGATTCTCAGCGTTCTGTATAATTATAATTATAATAAAAAAACAATCATTTGCTACAAGAAACAAGAGTATCTCTGAAAATACTCCTCATTTGCTGAATGAAACTGAAAGAATCCTGACTTTTGTATGCAATTCTCATGCAGAACTTACATGTAAGAAACCGAGTTTAGTAACGGTAGCGAAAGTAAAACAATGTAGCAGAAATTTGTGCAGGGTTGGTGCTTAAAAAAAGTAAATAATGTATAATTATTTAGTTTTTTTAATTTTATTTTTAGATTCTCCCTGTTTTGTCGCTGTCGTAGTCAGGAGTAGACAGTCTGTATCGATTTTCGTTAAATGATAACTAATCCGTAAATCTTGGTAGGAGATGATGATATTTTCCGAGTTCAGCCAACTTCGTTCTCTGCATGTAATTTTTCGTTCGGGTAAGCAGAGGGTGACATTGTTCATGTTTCAATGATTCCATGTTTTAGACCAAACTTGAAAATACTTCTTAACCAATGAAAACACAGGAAAATTACATGAAGAATAATAAAATAATTGATAAATAACTAAATACCGAAATTACTGTGAATTTATGTTCTGCATATTCACATTTCGACAAGTTATGTCTCTTCAGTGCAAATAAAATCTAAACGTTTGGAAGACCAGAAACTCAAAGATGTTTAAAAACTGATAGAGAACAATTTACCAATATGATCTAAACGTAAAGCCAAAATTAGCTAAAGGCAGAGCTTTGCATGAGGGAGATACTCCTTAGTTTTCAACAAAATTGAGAAGAATTTAGATATTGACGGCTCTTGTAAATGTTGATTAATCGAGTAAAAATAGTTATGGACGGATGACTATTGACTACGACCGATGATGATTTACTGATACAAAGAATTATGCAAAGAAGACATCGAACTTAAGGTTTTATTTATTCAGTCTTACAATTGAAGTTTTGGGAGACTTGTTGTTTTTACTCGCGTTTCTTTCAACCATTTTATCGGAGATAAATTGTCCAATCTTAACAAATTCACAGGAACATGGATTCCTATCACGAAAGGTGCAATCAAATCTTTAATATTCAAAGTGTATCGGTTGTCATGGCAACAGAAAAAGGGGAAAATTGGAAGAGCTCAGAACTGGATGAAACATTACAGAAAAATTATTAAACATACTGCAAATTGGTTTCTGGTCTCCAAGGCATCAAAACGGCGACTGATTCCATTAAAATGGGAAAAGAGTCGGGGAAATTGAAAGTACTTAGAATTGAATAAAACTCCGAGAAAGGTGGCCCAAGTTGTATAGAACTTGTTTCTAGTCCGAATTCTGATTTTGGAGTTCGTTCGAGAGACTTTTATATCAGCATGTTAATACAGTTATAAATTTTATAATTAAATTTTCATGTCTCTGCTAGAAATGAATATTAGCAGAGATATGATACATGCATTTATATCACAATGATATAATACAGCTTTTTCATAGGCTGAACTCCAAGAGGTGTCGCGTTTTCTCGATTATACTGTACTACCAACAATTAATGATTATTCTAACATTTAGTTATTACTCCTTCTTATCGTCAATCAGTGTAATACTTAACAAAATCATACTTCACAAGTGGTACCGGAATAACAGCGAAAAAGATGCAAAACAACAATAAATTTATTTTCGTGTTGTCCGTCCTGGTTTATGAAAGAAATAAAAGTGAAGACATTTTTGCAGCAGGAAGTCCTTTAAACCACCTTTTTCTCTGAGAGATATTTTAATTGATTTTAATTTCAATTTTAAAGAACCATCAAAACAAGAATATATAATATATTTATGTAAATGAAAAAGAAATGTTGTTATGATGAATCATCTACTTTGCCAGTTAATTCTATGTTTGTGGACAGCCCCGCATTTGTGGATGATGATAAGCATGGATGTGTTGTTGCTCGACAATATGAAATGAATTCGACTCAAATTGTTGTTAGGGGCCGTCTTGAACTTACCAAAGGGTATAAACACAGCTCATTGTTGAAGGCCCTCTGGTTACCTCAAGATGAGGAACAACAACAAAAGCGTTGTTCCATATTTTTGTTTTACTATGTAGTTGTAGAGACTTTGTCTGGTATGCATTGCTTATTATTAAGACTGTAGATGTTAATTAATAAATAAATGACATTTGTTTCCTTTTATCATACAAACACCGATTAGGTTCTATCATAAATATTTCCTAGCCACAATTCGTTAGTTACGACTATAGGGTTTTTTTTTTTTTTTTTTTTTGAAAAAATGGGTCTGCACTTCGGTTTTGGCATTTAGATAGAATGAATCAGTTCCGGTAGAGTTGTCTGGTTTGGGTTATCTTCCTTTAAATTCTGGATTTTTTTTAAATTACATTTTTATAACATATTTTTAATTTAGGTACCTTATCAAATTACAAAATATATATTCTTGAAGGATAGAATAATTTTTAGATATAATGGTCCTTAATTTCTGTTTACCAGAATTCATCAGATAAATTTTATCTTAAATGTCTAGAAAGCAAAAAAAATTTTCATAAGACGTATTTAAGATTTACAATTGACTCTATATAACTAGTATTTTACAGGGATTGCTTAACCTTCAAAGACGTGGACAGACGGAATATAAGTTTCTACGACATGTCATATTACCACACGTATGTATTAATAAATGTATAAATCTTTGCATTTGCTTTTTTGTTGAATAAGTTACTTAAGGAGGCTCACTCCTGATGTTGTTTATATTAAGGATTTTTCGAAACCTACTTTAATTGATTAAGCATTGTAGTCTAACTGAAATGGTATAAAGAAAGATATAGGTCCGTGTGCTTTTAACGGCGACGGAGCACATTAAAAATTTGGCGGGAAATGTATTTCTCTAGATTTTCCCTTAATTTAACATTAGGACTATTTTTTGTCTAAAAGCTATAAAGTTATATCAAGAATTTTATGAAAACCTGTCAGGTGTCTTAATTTGACCTATAGAAGACATTTATGAAATAAAAAGTGGGGGTCCGTGTGCAAAATTCATTACGCCATTGAACAGTTCCGAAATCTGACACAAATTGAAAAATGTGATGAGTGAGCCACCTTTACTTGCATTACAAATGATAATTTTGTATTGTACTGTGTCGACTGTTTCTGCATTGTAAATTTGATATAGGGACATTTGAAATACACAATTTATTTTGTTTACCTATATCGTTTATCTGCACATTGAATAATGACTATGCGAACCAGACCTGGGGTAATTGAAAAATGTAATTGTAATTGAAAGTAATTAATTACATTTTCTAATGTAATTGAATGTAATGTGTAATTGAGAAAATTTTCAATTACATGTAATTGTAATTTAATTAATTACAGGGCTGAAAAACCAAGTAATTACAATTACTTTTTCAATTACATGTGAACAAGTTTTACTTACATGTATTTCTTTGCATAAATTCAAAGACTTCTGTTTTAAATATCATTTCAAGACCAAAGATAGATTTTTTTTATATTTTTGTCAATTCTCTTAAAATATTTTCTATTTACATTTAAACTTATTTTAAAATGATAATAATATATGTATTTACAAATGGCAATGTAAATTTACTTAGTTTAATGGCCATTCTAAATTTGAAAGTATAGTCAAAAATTAAAATTTATAATACATGCTGCCAATAGATCTGAACTGGGACTAGCAAAGGTCTGTAACACATATGAGGGTTAATAAATAGTAAGCGTAATATGAGTAAGAACCCAAAGATTTGAATTTCAAGTTAAATTGTTGAGACATTCCAATATATCGGAATTACTTTGCAGATACTCCCCTAATTAATTTCATTCATAATTTTTACAAATAGTTCTTTTAATGCTAGAGTTTGGTTTCCTTACATTTTTTTGTTGCCTATACCTATGTGAATATTAAAATTTTATTTCCCAAAATGTCATGGTTGTACCAGTACTTGTTCTCTTTGTGTATAAAACTACATTTTGAAGTATTTAGTCATTATATATTCATTAACAGGTTCATGTCTCCTAAACAATCATTTTCTAAAAATTATAAACATGTATTACAATTCCACCTATGCACAGTCAATACACTTGAATTGTTATTATGGGTATATATCATAAGTTAATTAAGAGAAATATTATTTTATTTATCAATTAACACTTCCTGTACTCACAGGTAAATTACTACAAATATTTAGAGTGTAAAGGCTCTATAAACACAACAATTAAATTTTACCTATTAAAACAAAATGTCATAAATTAAAGGTTTAATTGATGTTAAATCCAAATTATAAAAAAAAAACAGAGTAGACTTATCTATAGCTTTAAATGCCTAATTATGTTAATTAATTAATTTATTTAAAAATAAAAACTGGATAAATATATGAAAGGGTTTAATGTTTAAAATATCTGTAAAAACATGAATAGTGTTTTAACATGATTATCCGAAATTTTATATCTTTTAAATTTTGAAAAAATGTGTGCTCTAAACCTTAAAAATCATATATTACTATGAATGGTACGTTTTCTTGCACACCCTCTGAATTGATTTCAAAACAAAGACTACATCAAAATTGTGAAATAAACATAAAGAATTATATACCTACTTAATGATGAAATAAAAAATAATGAAAAGTAACATCAGTGAACATTCTTTAATGAACATAACTAAACAATATTCCAGTTCCGATCCTAGGCAAGGGCAGCTTACAGATGCAGTCATTTGTTTATTGCTGTAGACTTATTACCATGGTCTATAGTTAAGAGCCCAAATTTAAAAAAAGATGGAAATATTCTTAGCAGACCCAAAATATCAGTTATGCAGCAGAGTTTACATTTCATCAAAATTGCTTGTTGGAAATTGTCCTTGGGTGACACCCTTTAAAGTTTGTATCATATTATACATATAATATGAAGTGTAATATTGAAATGTAATTTGTAATTTAATTAATTACTTTCCTAAAGTAATTGTAATTTAATTAATTACAACAAAGGAAATGCTGTAATTGTAATTGTAATTTAATTGAGGAAATTTGAAATGTAAATGTAATTTAATTAATTACTTTTCAAAGTCATTGACCCCAGGTCTGATGCGAACGCATTAAATTTGAATTGAAGTAGCAAGGACAGTAGAATGGCCTAATAGACAAGACGTGTAGTAATTAGAAGAAAAAAAATAATAATAAAAAATCAAGGTTCCGAGAAATGTCTCAAGCCTTTTCAAGACAGTTCTGAGAGTTAGTTTTCTACCTGTATTGGGTTTTATTCGTTTGATTATTATAGTAAAAGAAAAAGAATAGTGCAAAAACAAGGACACCACTTAAGTAGAGGACAAAAAAAAATGGAGACACACATACAGATGAACAACACGAACTTAATAAATACCATGGGTGAGATCAAGTGTACCTGTAATGTAAGCATCTCCTGCTTCTTATAAGATACAAGTCGTGTTGGACATGTTAATTTTAATTTCGTCTATGGTAGGTGTTTACCGTTATCCTTTATATTTAAATGAAAACAAAACTTTACAACAAGCGTGATGAGTTCGACCTTCCAATGATGAACTTCCCGTTTCTGAGCATTAATATTCCAACATCTCTGGTATATGGCGTTTTCATTTCACAGCTCATTCGCTCTTGCCGTGCCTGTAGTTCGTACAACAATTTTGTAAAGCGAAATACTGTATCAAAAACTTATACATCAAGTGTATGTTAAGTCACTGTTGCATTTGTCACCACAGAAGTTTTACGGTTGTCACCATGATTTGACAGACCGTTATAATGTTTTTATTTCACAGATAAGAAAAGATATCTTTTGGTAGATCAAGAGTTTATTAGCGGATCGACAAACACCGACTCGACTGTGACAAAAACGGAATTTTTACTAACAGTGTGAGAGGAGCCACAGGTAGAGCAGATCATGCTTACCCTTCCTTGGCACCTGATGATACCTCAGTTTTTGTAGGGGTTTATACTGCTAGTGTTTAGTTTTGTGGCGTTCTAGTGCATTTATTATACCCCCGCTTGAAAAGTGGGGGTATATAGTGATGGGGTCGTCCGTCTGTCTGTCCTTCCGCCCGTTACACCTGAGGGTAACCATTTCTTATCTGCTACTCCTCCTGAACCACTGAATAGATTTTCATGAAACTTTAAAACAGTCTTTATGACATAATGTACATGTGCACCTTCTTTTCAGAATTTGATTTGATTGATTTTGGGGTTTTCCATAGCAAAACATGGACTTAGCCATTACGTTACATGTGGGTACCTATCTCTTAACCGCCACTCCTCCTGAACCACTGAATAGATTTTCATAAAACTTTAACACAGTCTTTATGACATAATGTAGATGTGAACCTCCTATTTCAGAATTTGATTCGATTGATTTTTGGGGTTTCCCATAGCAAAACATGGACTTACCCATTATGTTACAAGTGGGTACCCATCTCTTATCCGCTACTCCTCCTGAACCACTGAATAGATTTTCATAAAACTTTAACACAGTCTTCATGACATAATGTAGATGTGCACCTCCTATTTCAAAATTTGATTTGAATGATTTTTGGGGTTTCCCATAGCAAAACTTGGACTTGGCCATTACATTACAAGTGGGTACCTATCTCTTATCCGTTACTCCTCCTGAACCATTGAATAGATTTTCATGAAACTTTAATACATCCTTTATGACATAATGTAGATGTACACCTTCTATTTCAGAATTTGATTTGATTGATTTTTAATTTCTGGAATGAAATGGGGATGCGGGGGTATTTATTAGTGAGCTTTGCTCACAGTTATTCTAGTTTTTATTTGTTTTGTTTTTGTCGTGCTGTCTCGATTCGTGTAGGATATATATTGCCATGATTTTGGATTTTTGATTTTGGAATTCCCCTTTTCATTATTTTTGCTGCGGGATTCGTTTGCAGATGTATATTAATCAAAATAAATAGTTGAAACATGTGTCGTTGTCAAGACTCTTACTTGATATCAGTTTTACGCCTAGAAAGCAGTATTTCAACAATATCAAGATGAAAGCGAGTTAATCTATTAATAATTTTATATTGCAAAGAAATAAGGGTTGATGGCACAACAGGGGCAAAGAGTTTTCGTTGCCAATTCGAAAGTATAGAAATGGGAAAAGCCAGGGAATTTTGCGTTTTAAACGACACTCGGTGGGTTTCTCTTTTATTGAAAAACATACTAGGGATCTTTATACCATATGTAAACGTTGCGTTTTTCCAAGCTATTTTTGTACAATATTTCCCCGCCAGGGGATCTGCACTTTGACCCGACTACCTGACACGAAGAGAGTTTTAACTTACCGCCATATTAGATCAGGACCGGTCGGCTTTGCTCGCTGGACCACTAAAACTAATCCATCCTACTGACTTTCCCTTTTGTCATATCTAAATGCCTTCTTGTTGATATTGCTGTTTCTCTAATGATATACGCAGTCTAAACTTCGATAAATGTCTTATGAAGCACCATGTGATTTTCTACCATTTATCATTATAGAAGCAGATAATACCACTTTATTTCGATAATCGCAATATTTTATCCACTCTCGAAAGTTAAATTAAAAGAAATTTAAAAAACTTGGTAATACTCGCAAAAATAATGAACGGAACCTTGTGAGGGATATCGAGATTTCCTTTACAGTTGATGTCAAATGATTTTGGCGTTTCAATAAGATTTTATATGATATTTGTTATATATAAGCTTTTATTAATGTAGAAAAGATAACAGGAAACATTTAAAATTACCGAAAAATTACAATCACATGTCATAATCTACCAGGGAACTTCACAAGAAAGGCACTTTTATAATTTTAATTATAAATAGATTCATGGCACATTTTATGGGGAAAGGGGAATAATTGTATTACAACTTCATTTTCAAGTTAAAGTTAAATGGGAGATAACTTGGTTACTCTTGGACAACAAGAATGCGCAGACTCCCATCTATTATGACATCAGTATCGATCATATTTTGCTCAGTCTGTGAAGAATCAACTGTATCAAAAATTTACAAAGTTTTTAAAGTTATTTTTAAAGTGCTATTTTATGTCAATTATTGGGATTTAAATGCATTGCTGATAATATATCATTATGGAAGACTAACAATCATTCATGATTTGAAGAGTGTTACGTTATATTTTACACGGAATAAGTGCATGAATTTACAAGTCGGGAACATAATCAGTACGGATAATTGCATTGGACAATTCATTGATTTCTAAATGGAATTTCGAGGCATTATGAACATCTGACTTGGGTAAATAGATTTTGACATCTTGCATAATAGAACAGACACAAAAACAGTTTCACAACTTGGCTATTTATAGATATGCATACTAATGACCTCATGAATATTAATTAGGGATTCTCCACATAAACAATAACAATGTCACGTGTGCTTATTATTGGAAGTTCTCATGTAAACAGACTGCAGGATTGTATAAATAGAAATCCAAACATTAATAACTTTGCATTTGGTCACAGTCCGATTGTTCAATTTTGTGGCATTGAAGGGGGAAGAATAAACAATAGATATCATTGCTGTATTTGGGAAAATGCAATAGTTTATTACATGCTAGGCAGGCAGTCTACGCAATGATAGGTGCAGGCCTCCATGGAATCAACGGACTAAATCCAATTGTTTCTAAACATCTTATACGTACATATATAATACCTCAACTAGTATATGGGCTTGATGTTATTCGACTCAGTGCTACAAGCCTCTCTTGTTATTACAAAAAAACTACTAAAAGAGATTCAACACCTCCCAGATCGGGCTTCTGATTCAGCTACATACTTGTTACTTGGCGAAATACCTATAGAAGGAGAAATTCACAAAAGAATGTTAACTACTTTTGGAAGTATTTGTAGGGATTACAATTCTGTTGAAAACCAGATTGCTTGGCGACAACTCTCAATCAAAAGTAAGGCCTCATACAGTTGGTTCATGCTAGTTTCTACTGTTCTCAATCAATAC
The DNA here is from genome assembly GCA_002080025.1 of Modiolus philippinarum. NCBI lineage: Eukaryota > Metazoa > Mollusca > Bivalvia > Mytilida > Modiolidae > Modiolus > Modiolus philippinarum. Next base: position 17,761 of record MJUU01005000.1, read on the forward strand.
AGTCTTCCTACTGCACAAGATCTAATAGTTAATCCGATTGGTAAACATGCCTGAAAAAATCTTGTATATAGAACAATTGACTCTTTTTGAGAAAACAAGCTAAAAACAGATGCTATGTGCAAGTCATCTCTAAAATACCTCAATATAGAAAATCTGGCTGTGGGGAATGTTCATCAGGTATGGAAAAGTCCTTCTCTGTTATCAAAGCCCATACTAAAATCAAGCTGTTACTTGGCGCCTACATTCTTCAGGCTAATAAACATAAATATTAATCAGTTTGAAGTGAATCAGGTATGTCCATTATGTAAAACCGAACCAGAAGATAGATTGCACTTTATTTTGGTATGTTCTTCTTTGCAACATGTACGTCATCCGTTCATAAAAGCCTTACAAGAACTTTTGGTAGATACTGTAGATATAACAACTCTTGAAAATACTGAACTCTTACGTATAGTGCTTGACTGTAGTTAATATGCAACCTTCATTTTCCCAGCTTGCTATTGTAGTATAGAGAGCATTGCTAGAGGACTCTGCTATGCCCTGCATGTTGTACGTTGTAACCTGCTTCATAACACCTAGTAGAATATCTCAGCTTTTGGTGTATAAACAGTGTATGACTTTATTAAATCACCAACTTGTACATATCATAATGAAATATGGAGGAGTGGAACTAACTAATGTATACATAATTCGTGTGTACATTATAGTAATATTTAATCTTAAACTAATATAACCATTAACTGTGTATCCATGAAAGTGAAATAAGTTATGACTGTGAAGGTGACTCTCGCTAGGGCCTGGTAACGTACTGTATATATTTTATATTTTAAATTAATATACGTTATCAGTGTGCCAAGACTTAATATATGTTGATCCATGTCATTCTACAGTTCTCCAGATCGTGTAGGAAGATACGCAACGACAACAACAACATGCCCCATCATCTGATATGTCATGTTGGGGGCAATGATGTAGATGTACACGGTTGTTCCGAGGCGTGTGTCAATACAACAGTACTGCGTTGGATTAATTTTTTAAGAACAATGCAAAATAGATATGGTAAAATCTCAGTAGTAGCGTTGCATATAACACCAAGGATGATTACCAGACACGTTAGTCGCAACATATATAATGTGAGAGTTAGGGAATTTAACCGTAAACTTAAGAGAGAATTGCAACATTTTCACCGAATCAAATACTGGAAAATTAGAGATGTCTTTAATTCTGATTACCAATTATTGGTAGATGGAGTCTACTTTAACGATGAGGGATTTATCCGCTATTACAGGGGTATGAGAGGAGCCATAATTATATCACTGTCTGTGTAATCTAACAAGTGATCATTTCCAAGATGTACATTGTATTACTAGTTAATTGTTTAATTATTATGGACCAAATACCTTTTTCATTATATTAGATTGTCAGAGTATATAATTTACCTGACTGTGTTTTTTCCAATTTTATTTGAAGTTGCATATTCATGTTTTGTTAATATTAACCAGATTTTTGGGTCCGGTTCAGCATCTAAAGCCAGTAGTTCAATATAATTAAAGTAAGCATTTTGTTAGCCCTAGCTATATATTAGCAAAAAGTTACCAAAAAACAATAATAATAAGAATAATAAAAAAAAAATAAATAAAAAAAACTAGTAATGATAACCCCCCCCCCCCCCCCAAAAAAAAAAAATTAAGAAAACATGATAATTAAATGAAAAACAGTTTGCTGTGTCCACTAGCCATACATGCATACATTGTATGTATATGATGACAAGTTAAGGGAGTACGAGCGTCAGATTTCAGAAGCATTCTATATCCTCGGGTTTTTTATCCATTTAAACAGTGCTAAAATTTTTTGCACATGGATCACATTTTTGTGGTCATAAGTCACTTTAAAATACATAAAATAGACTGTGTATGAAATTTAATCAACTTCCAATTATAAATTCATATATTAAAATGCCTATTAACATCATATGCAAATTGAAGGAAAACTCTAGAGAGATCTGTTTCCCGCCAAAATTTTGACGTCTTATATCTAAAAAATTCCTACATGGATTTTCAAAATTTTTTGCTCAAGTTGTATCATTAGCCATGTTAGCAGTGCCCTACAAAACAAAAGGTCAGAATTTTAATTCTAATTTACGAAATTTCTGACACTCGTACTCCTTTAACTTCTTTACAATGTACAAACAAGTAAAAAGACATGGTTATGTTACTTTAATAATTTAATGCAGGAACACTGATTTTGTAAATTACAAATGTATGAGTACACATAGTGTACTAGTTCACTTCTACAGTACCTAAGCATAAAATGATATCCAAATTCAAGTACTCTGGTACATTTAAGGATATTGTGGATGAAAAACAATGCTACACTAGTACTAATGAGCAAGTACACTGGTACTGCAATGATGGCACACTGGTGCATATGAACATTAATAACAGTACACTAGTACTGTTCTAGCTTATAGCACACTAGTGCTACATATAACAATGCAGTAAAAATTTCAGTGATTGAGTGAACAATTTCAGTGTAAAAAAAAACTTGATTGTGTTCAATGTAATACACATACACTTATAGATGTTTTGCATTCACAAAGTTCCTCGGTATCTTTCAGAATGCCAGAGCCACCAAGGAAGTCCAGACGTCTTTCGGCTGAAACATCTAAATAAATAAAAGTAGGAGCCCAGCCGTCAAACATGTACAAGAAGATTCTATAGACAATAAAATTAACAAAAAAAAAGCCGCAATTCCTGAGATTACAACCTCTGTAATGGATGCAATGAGGGCATATGGATTTTTTATGCCCCAGCCACAGGGCCAAGATGTTCAAATTATCCCAACACCCGTGCAACCAACAGGGCCATCACAAACCCCTTTAAGAAGGGAAGACCAGCCGTACGAGGCCATTTGAATGAGCCAGCGAAACAATTTAAATAATGCTACTAATGCTAACCAAACAATTCCCATACAACAATTACCAGTACCAGTCACTACATGTACACCTTTACAACAGGACAATGTTTTATCGTCATTTTTAAACTCAGGTACACGTACTAGTACTAATGACAGTAATGTTCAGTCACAAACACAAAATGTTAATTAAAAATTTTTCCACACCTAGTATATCTAAACCACTGGCTTTAGGTGTTGATCCAAAGTTAAAAGCCAAAATATGGGCTCACGAGTACATAGATTTAGGCCATTTATTGAGTAACAAATTTCCAAGAGTCAGATTTCAGGACGTAGAAAATGAAATAGGGGGCATGTCGCTGGAAAAGCAACCTCCCTCCACATAAAGGTTTGAATCAATTGCACACTGGCTGTCTTCATTCCACATATCTATACAGAAAAATGCCCAAATGAAGCAGGTGCTTTAATAAGTGCACATACCATACAGACATTAGCTCGAAGGTCATGTGAGGTTGCAGCATTTATATACGACAGGACTTTCAGAGAATGGCGTGAATATGATTCGGACCATATCAATTCTGAGTTGTATTCAGAGGCTATTTTATTAGGATTAAAGGTCAGATTTGACTCTTTATCAAAAATGCAAATTTTCATAAAAAGCCCATTCTCACTAGTGGAGCTCAAATAAAGAACTCCAAAAATAGGCCTATTGCTATAGCGTTATCAACAATGGAAAATGTGAGCGAGGACAAGATTGCATGTGTGTGAAAAATGCGCAGGAGCCCACAGCAAAAAAGACTGTAAATCCCCTCTCACAAAGGGCAATTTTAAACCACCATTGTCGAAAAACGAAGGAAATGGTAAACAAAGCAGAAATACAAAGTGAAATAGTTACTCCCATTAAATTGGCAAATCTAAGCAGCTGGCCTCAAGTTGAAATCAAAAAACAATTTTTGTTGAATGGATTTAACTTTGGTTTCAAAATACCATATGAAGGGAAAAGGGAATTTATTTTTGTCCTAACTTAATTTCCACTCGTAATTATATTGAAATTTTAAAACAAAAGATTTTAAAAGAGGTTGATGATGGCCAAATTGCAGGCCTATTTGATAACATCTCTTTCCCTAATTTACAAATTTCTCCCTTAGGATTGGTTCCAATATTAAACCCCGGGTGAATACAGGGTCATTCATCATCTTTCATTTCCAGAAAATTTGTCCATAATTGATGGCATTCCAGAGGATCAATGTACAGTTCAATATCAAACAGTCGATGATGCCATTAAATTACTTAAATTTTATGGACAGAACAGCCTAATGGCAAAGAGCGACATTGAGAATAGTTTTAAAATTATACCTTGAACTAAACTTTGTGAAGATGGAAGTACGACTTCCAGGGATAAGCTGTTAAAACTATGAGAAAGAATGTCTTATATAGCAAGACAAAAAGGTTACATTGAAGGAGCTGCAGTCATTAATTGAATTTCTAAATTTTGCCTGTTCAGTTGTTATCCCTGGCCGAGCCTTTTTGAGAAGGATTATTGACTTAAAAAGGCCACATCATAGACGTAGGCTTACACAAGAGGCGAAAGCTGATATTAAGGCTTGGTCTATTTTTGCAGATAGTTTTAATGGAAAAAATCTTTTCTTAGTGATACATGGGAGTCCTCTGTACAGTTGAATTTATATACAGATGCAAGCAATATAGGTTTAGGGGTAGTTCTTGGAACTCAATGGTTTGCAATTAAATGGAGTGACAATTGGTTAAATTATCACATTACCCTTAAAGAATTTTTTCTTATAGTGGTGGTCATTGAAATATAGGGAGATCAGCTGAGTAACAGATGCGTAAATTTTTTCACTGGTGCACATAATTGACAAACAAACATCCAAGCATAAGCTAATTACGAAATTAGTTCGCAGATTTGTTCTTCTCATCATGAAATATAACATTTCATTTAAATTCTCATGTTGTGGGTGTAAACAATACAGCAGCTGATCATCTTTCTCGTTTACAGATGGAGCAATTCCGGAAGGATTTCCCGCACATGGACCCCAAACCGACGGTACATTCAGTGGAAATGCAGAACCTTGAAAAGACATAGCATCAAAACTTCTTAAAGAATTATTGCAAAGTACATCTCGAGATTCATATAGACGGATGTTCCATTTCTACAAACACTTTATGAACATAAGTTTTTCAAATACACCGGTTTTTCCACCAACTTAAGAACACTTGACCTTCTTTATTGCTTATTGTTTCAGTAAGAATTTAGCTGCATCCACTGTTCTTTCTTATATATCAGCTTAAAGTTTCTTGCTTAAATTAGGGAATTATCCAGATCTGACACAACATTTTATAGTGACAAGAACTTTGAGAGGTTATGGCAACATTAAAAAGTTAAAGATTCGCGTTTGCGCATCACACCATCAATATTGGAAGGTTTAATTAATTCCCTAGCCCACAGTTTACATTGTTTATGTTGAACAATGTACTTATTGGCATTCCATGCCTTCCTGAGGATAGGAGAAATGACGGGACCTATCCCCCTAAAGGGATCTCTTTTAACTCTTAATAATGTTAAATTCATATTTGACTATGGCGCGACAAATGTTTCTTCAGTACTGGAAATACATATGGTTCAGTTCAAACATATTAAAGGTAAACATATTCCTGTTCTGTTAGTACAGAGTAATGCGTTACTAGGAGGTAAGATTTATGGGATTACCTAAACATTAAGGGACGTGGAACACAAAATGAAAAACCTTTATTTTCATTTATGAATAATGCAGTAGTGTCGCGTAAATTTTTCACAGATCAACTTCAGGGATGTTTAAAGTATTTAGGTCTTAGTACAAAAATAACAAACCACACAGCTTCCGAATCGCAGCTGCCACAACTGCATGGGCCAATGGTTTTACAGAAGAACAGATCCAACAAATGGGGCGGTGGAATTCCAGGGAATTCCAGGGGCTTTAAGAAATATATACGTATTCCAATGCTCAGAATATAACTCGACATGTATGGGGACAAGGGCTTCTACTGTCAAGATCACATTAGTATTATCTTAAATTTTATTGAAAGCTTTTATCCAGTAATTGTTTCAAATGTAATCCATGCAGACAGCCAGTGTACAGAACTAGTACATATACGAGGTATCGAATTCTTGCATGGGGACAAATGTTTAGGATATTTTCGTTTTTCTAAAAATAAACTAAGCTCTGTTAAAATATTGTCACGGTCTAGGGTAGCGTGGGGACACATAAATTATAAGTCACAAACCAACCTTGGGCGATATGGATAACGTTCAATCTTGGGCGAAATGGATAACATGGACGGGACTGACTAGGGGTCCACATAAGTTTCAAAGACAATGGATACAATATATGTTTTACAAATTTTATTAACTGAGTAAAACGATAGCAGTTATTTGTAAGATAACATCTTCAGTAACCCGGAACCCTGGATTCAAGATTGACTTCTAACTTCAGTGGGCTAAACATTCAGTTTAGCGACAATATAACTTGTAATTGGCCAAAATTCGTGACTACCGACCAAAATTCATGACTACAAGTTGAAGAGACATAAATTGTGTCACACAGTCAAACATTCAGTTTGTGCACTAAAGTAACAAATAAAATTATTTGTTATTACCAAAATATCTTGGTTAAAGACGACTTTTATAATAATGTGAACTATGTCCAAGATTCTCAGCTAAACATTCAGTTTAGCAAATCTAACTTATCTCATGTAAGTTCCCGTAACCAAATATAAAGCAATAGACATCGTTCAGTGCTCCATTTCAGCCAACAGCTTATTCAATAATAAAAAGCATCATTTCAAGAATTTGTGTTTGGTCTCTCTGTACATATACTATAAGAGTATATAAAATGCTAATCTCAGCATTTAAATTAAATAAAATATAAAGTTTTCTGTACCTTTGGCACTGCCAGGAGTAATGGTTGCCAGTCTGCAGTGGAGAACTATCAGAAAGACCCAGATTTTGAAGGTGCGCGCCTTATATACTCAGATCGCTATCACCCATAGCAATTGCTAGATTCCAACATTCACCATAGCTACAGATGCTAGCGGCGCGAAATCAACAGATATGTCTGAAATCACTATTTTCAGTCAACTATAGGACAAAATTGGAATAAATGTTCATAAAACAACCTGTTTTACTAGCTTTTTGTTTCGATTTGTGTTAATATGTATTTTTTATATATTTTATTGACAATTTTTATGTGCTACAGCAAATTCTCCCAACCGGATGAAATTCCTCCGCCTTGACATGCGCAGTGACTAAAATGTGTATTGCCAGAATGTAAACAGACAAGCCGGTGACACTGTGCACTTCAGAGATGTAAACTGGGTTTAAAATGAAATATTTCGCTAGAAAAGCTACATAGGTATTGTCAAACAAATACATTGAGTTGGCCCATTCACCCGAAACACAATGACAGTGCCCGAAAAGGTATAAATATACGATCGAAGCGAAGCATCACATATCCATTTCCATGTGTTGCTCGATCGTACATACACATGTAGTGATACACGATATAGCTAAAACATATCTATTTCACATCCCATTCACCGTAAATTTGCCAGAACAGTAGAACAAATCACTGCCCATTATGTCTGTCTGTAAACACTGAGTGACCAAAGAACAAACATGTCACAATGGACTGAAAGTACCAAATGAAGGAATGACTGAATGTGACCCACAAAAATGTGGGCAGTAGATCAGAATTACTGAATATCAAACCATAACATTACCCTCTGCTTACAAGTGAGGTCCTCCGAACTTCACTTGACCATTTATTGTTGTCTCAGTATATTTACTCATGTATAGTTTTGTAGAATAAAATATTTCACACCTAGATTAGTTTTGTTATTTCTTAACTATTGAAATTAATTAAAATAATCAACACATTTCCAAGTTTTGTGATCTATTTATTATTTTAAATTTTGCATCATGGTTTGCATGAAATCACTGACTTATGTCAAATCACTGACATATTTCTCAAATACAACGTATATCATATCACTGATATCATCACAACTTCTAGTAAGGGTGGTAGCGCTTATCCTTTTTGTATTCTCCTTTGCGCAAATGTTCCCTTTCTTCTCTAAGCCATAGATTTAGTCCTTTGATTTCATAGGCTAGATTATTGAAAGCACTTGTCTGATCATTAATAGCTTGTGTCATCCTACGAGTGTTTTCTTCTCCTAGTTTAAATGCACTGTTCATAAACGTGGAAGCTACTTCTAAATTCTTGTTCATTTCGTTTACGATATGTTTAAGATCAGAGTTGGTTGCCTGGTTAACCACTGTTGACTCTGAGCTAGAGGAGGAGGATGATTGAGCGTCATCCGTATTATTTGTTCCATCTTTTCGTTGAGAAGCGGCCTCAGCTGCCACTGGCGGCAAGTTTTCTTTGTCAAAATTTTCCATCTCCTCCGATTCTTCCAGTGTAGGTAATACGACTTGGACCTGCTGAGACAGATTATCACTCATCTCCTCTACATTATTCTGCGATTCTTTAACTTCAACTTTCCTATTTCCCTTTTCTCTACCATATGTCTTCCTTCGTTGTTCATAATGTTCCCTAGACTCTTCCCGGTTATAAATGCGTATCTCATCCACTAGTACTACAACGTTCTGCCCATACCCAAAGAAAACATTTGGATTAATACTTATTCCTTGCCTTTTTTGAGTTTCCACAATGTTTCTGTGTGGCGGAAATGTATCTACATGTTTTATGAGTTCTTCAGTTGAATCACAACGATAGTCACACAATTTACAAAATGCTGGGCACTGGTCCTGCGTTAAATGTTTTCTGCGGTAATGGTTAACCACGTATTTGTAGGAATTAATTACTGGTCTCCTGGATGTGCTGCATTTTGTGCACTCATATGCTGTACCCCGCTTTCCTACTGGTGTTTTACTTGCTTTTAGTAAATTTGAAGACATACTGAAAAATATAATGACATCTTTAAGTTTATAGTTTTAACCATCTACAAGTTATGCATTGCAATATACCATTTCACAAATTATGTTTCAATAATGTATGAAAATGTCTGAAAATGTATGAAAACGTCTGAAAATATCGGGATAAATCAGAAGTCAATGCTAGCATCTGTACTGGTGCTTAGGCATACAATATCTATGTCACCATGACAGATCACTACACTATAACATACAACTACTAATATTGATTTTGGGACAGGGCATGTCACATCCTGACACCATTCAACATCATAGTTCAAAATAAAAAAAATCTCTTGAATATAAGCATAATCACCTCTTGCTCATATACTCTTTCATGTTTAAGGCACATGCCAACAAAGCCTATCTAATAAACACCATTAATGCTAACAAAATAAAGGCATCTTTACCTTTTTCCAAAATATAACTCATGAGTTCTCAACTTCAGTTTAATAACAAACAATGTGACCACATTTGTCACCTTCAAATACAGGCATTACAAGTATCTGATCTGATAATGGGCATGTACATCCATTAAATCACAACAGCATACTACACCCCTTGCATTATATATATATA
>MJUU01005000.1:30360-42422 GCA_002080025.1 Modiolus philippinarum
CCCTTAACAAATCTTCTGTAATAAGAACCCATTCCACATATTTGTTTTACATGTTTCACATTTTGTGGTCTAGGCCATTGCAAAATTTTTGCAACATTGTCATAACAGGGTTTCACCCCTTGACTAGAGACAGTATACCCCAGAAACGTAATAGATTCTTGGAAAAGCTGACATTTTTGTGGTTTAAGTTTCAAGTTTGCCTGTGAAATCCGTTTTAAAACTTCTGTTACCCTTTCCATATGCTCTTCAAATGACTTGGCAAACACTACAATGTCATCGATATAAATGATTGCAGTAGACCATTGTAGGCCTTGGAGAATTAACTCCATAGTTCTTTGAAAGGTACCTGAGCTTCCAACAAGTCCAAATGGCATTGTTGTGAACTCATATTGGCCATATTTAGTACAAAATGAAGTTTTGGGTATGTCCTGTTCTCTCACAGGAATCTGTAAATATCCACTGGTTAAGTCGAATGAACTGTATAGTTTTGATCCACTTACAGCATCTATACAATCTAAAACCCTAGGTAAAGGAAATGCTGGAACATTTCTAGTCACAGCATTTAGTCTGCGATAATCAACGCAAGGTCTATATTTTCCAGATTTCTTCTTTACTAATACAATGGGACTAGCCCAAGGTGACACAGACTTTCTTATAATGCCCTTTTCTTCAAGGTCTAGAATAGCTTCCCTTTCAACTGCTGACAGCGCCAAAGGTACTCTCCTGGGAGCTTGTTTTATTGGCATACAGTCTGCTGTATCAATCACATGTTCTGTGATATTTGTCAATCTTAGGTCATTGTCATTCTTAGAGAAGGATTCCTTGAATTGACACAATAAACTCTTAATCTTTTGTTTTTCAACTTGTGTCTTGTCTTTAGTTGATGTGTCATATAGTCCCGCCAAGTAATCTGGCAAAATATCATTGTCACTATTTCTAGTCTTGTTATAATCAAGATTATCTTGTTTGTCATTATCATGCTTTATTTCAACTTCACTCTGAAGTTGTATTCTTCTAATAGCATGACTCGCAGTCTCCTGATACCAATTTTCCTCATGTGTAATCAATTTTACATCATTAAAATTTCTTTGGGCTTGCCCAATGACGGCATCTTGATTAATAGATGCGTCTGTAGGGAAGGGATTCAGAACCCTTATCTGATTAGTTACCTTTCCTTTTATATTTACTAACGTTGTTGCCATATTCAGTGAATATCTCTCACTGAAATTCTCAGTTGGCTCAACAATAAAATCAGAACACTCTATGTTGTCGTCTTCCTCAATCCTTTCAATATAGACATCAATAACAGCTTCTGTATATCCAGGTATAACAAAATGATCAGCAGCAACAACTTTTCTTATGGAGTCAATACCCACTTGAAATACTGGTATTTCAACCCCCCTTAATTTTATCATGCCTTGTGNACCAGTTGTACAACTCTTCCCTGTATAACCAGCTGTACAAGTACAGCTATATCCAGTCAAACTGTTGTGACATTTTCCATCGTGTGCACATGGGTTTGGCAGACAATCTATGAAAATAAAATGATATCTCATGAGTAAAATATGGTGTAACCGGAGTGCTAGATTCTGGCTCTTTGTTCACTCCGATGTAAAATCCGGATTCCAGGATATTGGAAATGATTAATTCTGTATATAAACAAAATGTTTATTTGCTATCCTACATGTTACATTTATAATATACAAGACATAGTGACGACCATGAATACTTGTTACATGATAATATAATAAAAACAACGGTAGCCAAATATTGTGCGTCTGCTCGTTTCGAATCCTAACGTTTGACTGTCCCGGTGACCCGGTGAGTGACGTTATTTATAGTTCCAAGGGGCAACGAGCCCGGCCAGGGAAACCGGTACGTGAAGCCAAACGGGAAGTGTCCCGGCGAGAATTTACGTGGCCGTACTCGTAAGAATTACTTAAGGAACTATAAATAATACTAACATTAAGCTAAATACCCCATATAAAAACGTAAACAAGTAAACAAAGAGACCACCGTCACACTCCCCCTCTTTTAAGATCTAATGTGCCCTTACATTAGTCCCAAGAATTAGGAAGAGATTACAATATACAAAAATATAAATAACATTAAATACAAAAAACAACAATTATTTTTAAAGTCCGTCTCTGCAATTGATGAAATGCTGAATTAGTATTTAAAGTTAAAGTTCATTGTAAATTAAATAGATAAAAATGTTCCAAAAGTGCACAAATCCACAAAAGTACTCCAGTAGACATCAGCATATAAGTAAACATCAAACTGTAGTCCTCATTGGTAAGCCACGGTGTCCGAGCATAGTCGATCCTTCCAAAAAAGTGAATAACACATCTTCCCGGCGAAATTTCTTGACAGTGACTATGTTACGCAGCACAAATAGCTATATCATCCAAACTTTACATATTATAACGAAATACGTGAGTGTCTGACAAAAATGTCAGATATTTTCCAAAAGTAATGAGTACATGATGTATAAACGTGACTAATATTACTAGCAAAATGCTAGTTTAAAATCCTCTTGCACATACATTATTGCAACTCCAGTAGAACTCTACTCCGTAACGTAAAGTATACTGAACAAAAGTTCAGTTTCAACATCCAAAGGCTTGTCAACACAGGAAACCCTAGAGAAGATCCAACTTCTCAAAACACAAGCTTCACATAAGCTTAACAAGTCCTATCCAATCACTGTACAACTTGTACCCCATGTATGTTTTATACATCACCGAAAGCACATAAAGCCCATGGTATTACATAAAATGTATAAAAAGACATCGATACATGAACCCAAAACAAACTGATTGTTTGTTACAATTAGAAAATCACACGAAATTTGGGCATCATATAAAACAATTTAAAATCTTATTTCAAATCAACACTTGGAATTCAGTAATTCCCCAAACAATATCTACGAACGTGCAGACAACATACCCATGGTGAACCAATATAAGTCATAACAAATGTATATTGCAAAGACTAACCATTAGTCTATACCTATCCTCATGCCATTTATCTAGCACCTAAGGTATCTCCAACATGCCAATATACACCACCGAAAGCAGCTTCTCACGCTAGATACTGAGTGTCTTTACAACAATTAATCCCAGTTACAACTCCGAAAGGACAACATCCATGTGTATGACAAAGTTTGTTATTTCAATCCACGTCAAAAAGTCACTAACAACATTACAATAATCCATTCCAACACAATACAGTAAAATATCCATGCACTTGCATTACAAATTAAAGCATTTTTTTCAACAGTTTACAACTTCACTGAAATACCTATCAACTAATTAACTGAAATAAATTCAGTTTGAAAATCCAACATTTACTAAATTACTGAAATTATTCAGTATTCAAAAAAGATCCACAGATCATGCAGATACACTGAAATAACGTTTTCAGAACTGAAATAAATTCAGTATACAATCCAGCTTACAACTAGCTCCGTGACATTGTTGATTAGACAAGAACTAACTCTGGGTGAAAATTGAAAACCGCATTTAGTTGATAGCACAGACTGTGCTATTATATCCTTTTGTCTGACTATATTCTTTAAAAATTCTAGTATATTACATAATTTACATAACGTTAGGCTACCATAACGCCAAACAAAAATAAAATTCAAAAGTTTTCCTCATAAAACGGCGACTTACGTTCTGGCATGAAACAAAGTGGGTAATTTGTACCCTTAGTAAAATTTCCTGAGAATCCCTGCAACGTGCCCCTACATCCCTTTTCAACCACATGGTCAAATATGACGTCATTTACGTCAAATTGTAAATACTTGAAGCAGAAAAACATGGCAGACATTTTATTCGATGTGGACAGTACCATGCAAACTTGGTGCGTTTGTTCATTGTTGTAAGTCTGAATAAAGGGACTTCTGCCTTTAAACAAACAGACTGTTTGTATTTTCCACGGAACAGATGTTCCGACATTCCTAACAACGGCACCGTGGTTTTGACAAGAAATTCCGGAACTCGAAAACAATGGATGTAAAATATCAAACTTGGAAAGATCACAATTACCATGACAAAAAGGTAGGAAAATATTTATTTCCTTTCTATTCCAGGTGTTACCAGATACACCAAAAACTGTGTGAAACTGTACAAATAACAAAATACCGAGGTTACTGTGAATTTAGGTTCTGCATATGCGCATTTCGACAACTTATGTCTCTTCAGTGCAGATAAAATCAAAATATTTGGAAGTCCATAAACCGAAATAGGTGTAATACTGATAGAGAACAAATAACCAATAAGATATAAATAGAAAAGCCAAAATCAGCTAAGGACAGAGCTATGCAAGAGGGAGATACTCCTTAGTTTTAAACAAAATTTACTAAAATTTAGATATTGCATGTTTCCAAATAAATTCGGTCTTCGGGCCAGCACCGAAGTACTAGCTACTGGGTTGGTGAATACCCTCGGGGACTAACAGTCCACCAGCAGTGGCATCGGCCCAGTGGTAACAAATAACAAAATACCGAGGTTACTGTGAATTTAGGTTCTGCATATACAACGATCAAAATGATCGTCAAACAAACGAAAATTCGTTTGATTTCCTGGTACATGTTCCTTATAAATTAAACGAATAAAACATAATGAATATATTCATAATTCTGTAATAAATACAGATTAAAAATCCAACTGTTCCAAATATCCCGCGGACGTAGCCCCCAATGTAACCGGAGTGCTAGATTCTGGCTCGTTGTTCACTCCGATATAAAATCCGGATTCCAGGATATTTGGAAATGATTAATGCTGTATATAAACAAAATGTTTATTTGTATCCTACATGTTACATTTATAATATATAAGACATAGTGACGACCATGAATACTTGTTACATGATAATAATATAAAACGGTAGTCAAAGATTGAGCGTATGCTCGTTTCAAATCCTAACGTTTGACTGACCCGGTGACCCGGTGAGTGACGTTATTTATAGTTCCTAGGGGCAACGAGCCCGGCCAGGGAAACCGGTACGTGAAGCCAAACGGGAAGTGTCCCGGCGAGAATTTACGTGGCCGTACTCGTAAGAATTACTTAAGGAACTATAAATAATACTAACATTAAGCTAAATACCCCATATAAAAACGTAAACAAGTAAACAAAGAGACCACCGTCACAATGGTAAGGAAATGTCTTGTTTAAGTGTTAATTTTTTTTGTTAAAATTAAACTTAGCGGAGAAAAAATAAAATCAGGTGTTATGTTTAACAGGAAACGTCAAATATGACAATATTTCTGTAAAGTATTTAAATTGANTTATAGTAAAGATTTAAAACTGTTTTGGTGTCAGTGGCTTCTGTAGACACTTTCTGTGAGTTATTAGGTCTAGTTGACCAATCTTTATTTAATTTTAATACAATATTAGTTGAACTAAAAGTATGCCTTAGATTGGTTTGAGTATTATCAGGGATGGCTCTGGCTTCTGAATATCTGTCGCCAGAAAAATCGCCAACTTGTATTTTTTGTCGCCAATTACAAAAATGTGTCGCCAATTAGGAAGTATTCAATTGCTTTTCTAGGTTGGACGATAGACTTTTGTGTTCTTTCTTCCACACTAAAAGAATAGTTCTATTTTGTATTCTTTTGTTTTGATGGCACAAATTCTTTTATCATTTACATGCTTTGCTGTTTCAGTTTGAATCGTATGCTCAACATTCCTTGTTTGCTGCCTTTTGCAGGTACTGTTTTCAAACATTTCAGTTATGTCCTTCAAAGTCGTTAATGTTTCATCTGCAGACAGATGTTTTTATTCCCCTCACAATGAGGAATTTTTTAAAATCTTTTTTTTCTTCATCATTTACATGCTTTTTTGATTTGATTTGAGGATTCCTTGATTACTGTCTTCAGCAAACAAGTGTATATTTCTTCCACTTATTTAGAACTTATTGATACTGGTTTATCCCCAACTGAGGGAGAAAGATTAAATGTTAATTCATTTACATCTGCTGGTCAAGTTTCAAATAATTAGTTTATCTTTCAATAGGTCAATAAAAGTATTAAACAAAAATTGAATTTGCAATTATTTGAATAAAGTTTGTTAAACTTCAATATTATCCCATAAAATTAGTTCAATTTTTTATTTTATAAGACTTGATATACAATTTTTAGTAAAAAGTAACACTCAAAGCCTCTTTAATTTCGTTTTCACAACATAGAAAAGGGGAAGTAACTCAACTTCATAATTGCATAATCTAATCCGTTTGTTGTCGTGAACATTTAGGAAAATAAGAAGTGATATTAAACGGAAAAAAAGAAAAGTATAAAATTTTAGTGTATAATAATACTCTTTCAATTCCTTTGATTCCTTTGATTGGGCTTGTATCTGTCACAAGTCATTTTGACACGTGCACAGGTAAAATTATATAAACAGGTAATGCAATCAACAGATGACCGGAAATAATCAATGGACTACAATAATGTTGCCAGAGGCTATGAATTGACATTTAATTATTACCTATGATTATTTTAACAACAAAAATCATGAAAGGTTTCAACTAAGAAGGGTAAAATTTGGATAATACCGGCAAGTTGATTTGAAAAACGTTGTCGCCAAAAAAATCGCCAGGAACGATTTTTTGTCGCCAGAATGAAAATAAAATCGCAAATTGCGACATTGGCGAAGCCCAGCGCGAACCCTGGTATTATGATACTGTCTGTTTTGAAAATATGGGTTGAAGTGGAGAGTTTTACATATTTGGCTGTAGAATCTTTGTTTTTCATTAGATTTTGATGAAGTTTCTATTATATTGTTCTTTGGAAAATTTCCGATGAGTAGTTTGTCAATGGATGTTGCATTTATTGTTTATGAGATTAGAAAGAACAAGGAGGCAAATGTTTTTTTACTGCATTCACCTCCTCTGTCAATTTGTCCTCTTGTACGCAAATTACTAGTCGTGTACCAGTTATTGCCATTTTCACACTGTTATGTTGCATTTTATCTTCTTAAACTCGGACTAAACTTTTAATACGTTATATTGTAAAAATTTACCAAGTAATACGTAAACTAATTGTATTCATTTTAATTTTCATTGCACATGCGCAGTAATATAGGCATTTCAAAAAGTGTTGGATTTGTTGACTAATTTTGCTGATGTGTGTACCAGTTATCGCCATCTTATAAAATATGCATCAACTTTTTATTAAATTGTTAAATGTACACTTCAATCCACTGAAGTACTATAAAAAGGGATGAACTAAAAGGGAATAAAGAATGAAAGGTCAGCCGATGCAATTTTCAAACTGAAAGTAACATGATTTTTATCAATGCCAAATTCGCTCTATTTTGTTCACGATGACAAGAAAATAGAAGACCTTTACAGCCCCGATTTATCTTAATTTGACTATTTGAAGAAAAAGCCACCTTGTTAGCATTTATTTCTGGCAGAAAATATAGCTGACACCCCAAGTTCTCTTTTGCGACATCACATGTAAAAAATATATTTTTAGCTTATTATCATATGTGACCCCCACATAGCAATATATATTTTAAAGGGGCTCCCAAGGGATTTTATCTCAGATTTCACTGTTTTGAAAGATTAAAACAAATATCATCAAAGAATATATTTTAGGACATTTTTGTCACTTCTATTTATAACCGTGTAACAAAAGTCACGCGCGATCTCGGAGCACGTAACAATTGGCGATAACTGGTACACGGCGATAACTGGTACTGGACCAGTATACATGTATTTCTGTTACAGTTTTCAGAGCTTCTGCTCATGGGATTTTTTCAAACTTGTTATGCAGCCATAATGAACATCCTATTTCGAGCTCTAGTAGTTGTGTACTTTCTGTTTGACAAAATGGACATAATTACAAAATATAGTGAAACATGAATTTTTTGTCACATTTTTCTCAGCTTCTTGAGGGATTGATTTCAAATTTGGCAGGCAGCCTCTATCTGATTAGTTGTAAGGAATGTATTTTTTCAGTCCTGTCAGATATGTACTTCTTGTTTGAAGATTAAGTACGGAATGTAGTGAAACATGACCTTTTTGTCATGTTTTCCCCAGCTTCTACAAGAAGGATTAATTTCAAAATTGGCATACAGCCTCTGTATCATTAATTGTAAGGAACATCCTATTTTGAGTCTTCTTGGATGTGTTTTCAAGATAAGAAAAATGTAGTGAAGCATTTATTATTTGTGGCGGTTTTCTCAGCTTCTACAAGAGGAATTGATTCCAAAATTGATATGCAGCCTCTGTGTGATTAGTTGTATGGAATGTCATATTTTGAGGTCTGTCAGATATCTACTTCATGTTTGACAAAATAAGTACTCAATTACAATATGTTGCAAAATATGAATTTCTCTCCCCAAGCTTTTCTCTACAATGGTTATTGTAATTGATACAACCTGGGAATTTTATCACAACCATTGTTTAGACATTCCAAATTGTGGGATGCATTTTCAGACATGTAGGTATCTACATTCTGTTTATTCATCGTGTTCATACTAATACAGAAAAATAAGAAAAAGTTTCCAGATCAAAGATAAATTTACAGGACCCACTTTTTCAGAACATAAAGCAGATATCAATATTTTACCTGAATTCAGTCCTGTTAGCTGAAAATTATGCCAGAATGAGTGAAGTTTTGCCTGATTTGACCTTTGATCAGGCAGAATTGTATATGCCTGCTTGTTTTTTTTAACTGTGTCCACACCTGTATTGTGTGCACACACATTTAAATTTGCACTTGTGATATTGAGTCAGGGTTTAGTGAGTGGGGGTACATGTATTTCTAGTTGCCATTTGGCTACAGCTCTTGTTGTGAGTTGAATTTGTTATTGTTCGTACCATTAACAAAGTACCTAATTTTTTATATTTTCATGTAATTAAGTGAGGTTTGTTTCTTTGGATTCTTCTTGAAATTAGCTATATTTACAGTATTTTACATAGGATAGGAATAAAAAAAAGTAATACTAAGCCCAGTCATTTTGTGAAAAAATTTGTCTTTATATATACCTTTGTTTAATTTGCTGTCATTCTGCGATTTAGGCCTCCCTTTATTGTGATCTTACCTTTGTTCACAGGGGTGAATCTTAATTGATGATTATACATATAATATTGAAACAAAATACCACATTCCTTCAGTTTTATGTACACCTGCATGTTGAATACCTTGCACTTTGTCCTGTTCAAGTAAGATCAGGTTTGATTCTGTTCAGGGATTCATTTTAATTTTTTGTTGAGGATTCATTTAAAAATAAACTTTTTTGTTAAGGGATTCATTTTAGAATGAAATTGTTTGTTTTTGAAATATTTTTGATGAGAAATAGTGTAGATTATTTATTGTTAAACCTCAGTACTTGATATGCATTAATTTTCTGGTTACTTAAAACCTTATTTTAAATATTTCAATAAATATACATAAAAAGTGAAAAGAGGAGGAATATATTCAAAAGAAAACAATAATAAATTTTAAAAAGATAATTTTTAGAGATCATAGACAGCTATGAACATGTCTAATTTAGAGGGTAAATTACTTACATTTTGTTATGAGATAAAAATTGATGAAGTGTAATTTTTGTAAAGTACAGTGCTCAGAATATTTGATCCAATTTTATTTTTTGCTTAACTTTTAGAAAGATGAATAATGTAGATAAATCCTTGAAAGAAATTCTCTTTATACTTCTGCTGGTACAGTTAGTAAAAGTTCACACATGGTCTATAAGGTTTGTCATGTGACGACAAAAATTCACTATAAAACTGCAATTCAAAATGTTTCAAACTAAAACATGACATCTAATTATTACCACATTTAAATATTTTGTAGAAAGCCATAAATTTTCATTAGAAAATGCAATGGTACTATTTATGTTCCCAGAATTTATCAGATTAAATGTGACTAACAGATGCTATCAAACATGTTAAAGACAATTAAAAAAAATATCTCTATATAGATAGACATAGTTCATAGTTGATAGATGTTGTAAATTTCTGTTGTAAATCAATTTTCATTATTAAGTAATCTTTCCTCCTTTTTTCCTTTTATAGGAGGAGACTCCACAAGGATTTTTTGAAGATCATGGTCTTGGTTGATAAGGCTGCATGTGATGATGATGTCCTTCCCTTACAAATCCTGCATATCCATGGCAACAACCTTTAACACTGAATTGACTAAAATAAAATATATGTAGTATATATGTTGATGTAATACAAGTGCTTTTATTTCTTTTTAATGAAATTTTGGATCAATATTTTATGTTTTTTCATGTAAGTGGTAATAAGGTCAAGGTCAAAGCAAAGTCAAATGGTTAAATGTCACACATATATTAATCAAGGGAATTAATTGTACAGACTTGTATTGTACACAAATATATGCATATGATTTAAAATTATAAATTGGTCAAATAGACAGTTTGTATACAGTACATTAGAAAGGCGGGACCTATTTTTTTGATAGGATAATAATGAATTTGTTTTTGTTTATTTGTTATGTAGCATGGGTACATTGACTTAGGTCCGTCTTTGGTGATGAAACTAAATTAGAGTAAGTTAAATTTACTGTTGTTTCTTTATTAAGTATGATTTTGATTTGCTTTGCAGTAAAGCTTGTTTATAATTGATATTTAACCTGATAATAAAACTCATACTTTGGGCAGACCTGGGGTAATTGAAAAATGGAATTGTAATTGATTGTAATTAATTACATTTTCTAATGAATTGAATGTACTGTGTAATTGAGAGAAATTTCAATTACATGTAATTGTAATTTAATTAATTACAGGGCTGAAAAACCATGTAATTACAATTACTTAATCAATTACTTTTCAATTACATGTGAACAAGTTTGACTTACATGTATTTCTTTGCATAAATTCAAAGACTTTTAAATATTATCTTAAGACCAAAGATAGAAATTTTTTTGATATTTTTGTCAATTATCTTAAAATATTTTCTATTTATATTTAAACTTATTTTAAAATGATAATAATATATGAATTTACAAATGGCAATGTTAATTTACTTAGTTTAAGGATCATCCTAAATTTGAAAGTATGGTCAAAAATTAAAATTTTAAATACATGCTGCCCATAGATCTGAACTGGGACTAGCAAAGGTCTGTAAAACATATCAGGGTTAATAAATAATAAGCGTAATATGAGTATGAACCAAAGATTTGAATTACTTTGCAGATACTCCCCTAATTAATTTCATTTCATAATTTTTAAAAATATTTCTTTTAATGCAAGAGTTTGGTTTCCACACATTTTTTTTTGCTTATACCCATGTGACTATTTAAATTTTATTTCCCAAAATGTCATGAATGTACCAGTACTTGTTCTTTTTTGTGTATAAAACTGCATTTTGAAGTATTTAGTCATTTTATATTCATTAGCAGGTTCATGTCTCCTAAACAATCATTTTCTCAAAATTATAAACATGTATTACAATTCCACCTATGCATAGTCAATACACATGAATTGTTATTATGGGTATATATCATAAGGTAATTAAGAGAAATATTATTTTATTTATTAATTAACACTTCCTGTACTCACAGGTAAATTACTACAAATATATAAAGTGTAAAGGCTCTATAAACATACTAATTTGAAACCAGCAATTAAATTTTACCTATCAAATCAAAACATCATGAATTAAAGGTTTAATTGATGTTATATCCAAATTATACATAAAACAGAGTAGACTTGTCTATAGCTTTAAATGCCTAATTATGTTAATTAATTAATTAAAAAATAAAAACTGGATAAATATATGAAAGGGTTTAAATGTTTAAAATATCTGCAAAAACATGATTAGTGTTTTAACATGATTATCTGAAATTTGATATCTTTTAAATTTTGAAAAAAAATATGTGCTCAAAACCATAAAAATCATATGTTACTTTTTCTTTTACACCCACTGAATTGATTTGAAAACAAAGACTACATCAAAATTGTGAAATTTTTGTTGCTAAAAGATAAAGAATTATATACCTACTTAATGATGAAATAAAAAATAACAAAAAGTAACATTAGTGAACATTCTTTCATGAACATAACTAAATAATATTCCAGTTC
>MJUU01005000.1:42430-64030 GCA_002080025.1 Modiolus philippinarum
AAAAAAAAAGATGGAAATATTCTTAGCAGACCCAAAATATCTGTAATGCAGCAGAATTTACCTTTCATCAAAATTGCTTGTTGGAAATTGTCCTTGTGTGACACCCTTTAAAGTTTGTATCATATCATACATATAATATGAAGTGTAATATTGAAATGTAATTTGTAATTTAATTAATTACTTTCCTAAAGTAATTGTAATTTAATTAATAACAACAAAGGAAATGCTGTAATTGTAATTGTAATTTAATTGAGGAAATTTGAAATGTAATTGTAATTTAATTAATTACATTTCAAAGTAATTGACCCCAGGTCTGACATTGGGCAATGATTCCATTTGGGTCAAAGGTACAGATGTAATTGAAGGAAAACTCAGAAAAACTGTTTTTTCCCAACTTGTCTATCAATGCATGGCACTGTCATCCTTTGACCAAAATTATTTTCCATTACTTTCATACCGTTATGGTAGATTTTCAGTATTTTTAATAAAATAGAAAAAAACCAAGCAATTCAAATTCTACCTGAATTATTATTTTGGACTAGACAGTAAAACATGAATAGAAACAATATATCTGCATAATTTAGATGCCAACTTCTCTGTTTTGGTTTAAATTATACGAAGTAAGATTTTATTCCCTCTTTTAAAGTTTTTATATTATCTACAGTATCATTAGACATGCATTTATGTCCTTGAAGTAGGAGAATAGGCTATTTTTTTAAAATCTATATGCAAGGAGATAGAAACTGAATACAATGAGATTTTAGATTTATAAATGTATTTATATTTTTATTTTTATTTAGTTCTTTTTGAATAAGGTTTAAATTTGTGGTATTTTGATCACTTAAAGATTAATATTAGTGCTAATGAAAATAGTGAGGATGAAAGCAAGGCCTATTTAGAACAAGCTACACATGAGAGATACACATTTACAGTTAGATGGGACATTTAATTTAGTAATATGCCATCAATATACATCAACACCATTCATTATAAACAAGTTTTGCTTCTTAACAATTTGTTTGCTTTCTTATCACGGTTTGAAGTCTTCTGTCAAAACTTTAAACACATTCAAGGATTTTTTCTCATAAAAGTTTGGACTAATGTTTACCTGAACTGAATCTATCTCATTTTATGCCATGAAGAATGTGTTTTGGTGAAGGACCAGTTTATTTCTGTCTCCTCACATATGTTTGATTTACATTGGTGTTACTGAAGTAACATATTTGATGTACTTATTGGTTTCAACGATACTCTTATGTCATGAGATTTAGAGCTGTGTATTATACACAAGAAAATGCTGTTAAAGTTTCATTTTCAAAATGCGAAGAGTGCTGTAATGTTGTTGAAATTTTTATGTTCTACGTAACCTTTATGAATGTCTTGGTCAGCTAGGTTCTAAAGGAATAATTACCAGATATGATTTTCTAATTTTTTTACAGTTTAACTAGAATCTGTAGTAAAAATATTCTTGTGTAGAGAATATGAAATACATCAAATTTAACAGAAGTTTAGACACCATCGATTGCAGAGCTGTTTACTTATACACATTTTTCATGGATTACACTGTAAAAATATGGATTATGAATTCATATTAAAAATATCTGTATAATTAATGACCAGTGAAAATCATACTTGGTTTTGAAAACTGATGGTTGGTCTTGAAAAGAAGCTTTAAATAATTAATGATTAAATTGGTTTTGATTTGTATCAAAACTCTTGTGTTAAGAGAAATATGGTTGATGAATCAATAACATAACAGGAAGTGCTAGGAACCATGTGAATTGTTTGTTCATTTATATGAAATAAAAGGGACAACAGGAAACACCTACAATGGCTGAAAATTATAATTACATGCCACAATCTGCTAGGAAACTACACAGGAAAAACACAAATAAGACAAAATACAAAAGTAAACAACGATAGGAACTCGGGACAGCCGGACTTGGTACCGGCACTAGCAAAAGCCAGCGGTAGGGTTATACATATACATGTATTAGTTATTGTAGTAGCTCTAAGTAACCATTTACACTATATTGATGTTTCATGTACTCAAGATATCAATAGCTCGTTGGTTGTTGCTGAAGTACTGATTTGATTCAAGGGTTAACAGCTCTGCAATTGATGCACACACTTTAACTTTACTTCAATTTAGTAGAATGATTAACTTAAATAATCCCTGTCTGTATCCAATTCTCGTCTTTTCGGATAGAGCAATTGTATTGAGTGGAATATAATGACTCTATTGTTCAGGTTATAATCTTCTAAAAACTTTGGGAGACATTGTTTTGATTTAAATGTTTGAAGTTTAAATCCCTTTTACATTTTGTGATAAGTACTCTTGTTTGAAAATACAACTTTACTCTTTGAAGAGTATGTACACCATTCTGTCTTCTTCACAATCACACTCACATCATTTGATTTATCCTTTTTTGTATGTCTGTTTATACATTCCTTTACTAATCTATTTATTACTAACATAGAATTCAATTACGTTTGTTTTGTTTGAGAGATGTAAAAAAAAAATGGCTCTTTGTTGTGTAATCATTTGTGTACTCTGCATTTGTCGGCTAGAAAGGGACATACCTCTACACTAATTTTGATTGTTTGTTGACCATCAGTTTTAGTTGTTCCTGACTGATGTCAAGTAGCCATGTCATTTCTTATTGAATTGAAATTGCCAACTTCAGAAGCTAATAATAAGTAACAGGCCTGCATATAAATTTACTGAATCATGACAAAAAGGATAAATAATTGGAGCAAGCTTAAGGTATTGTAGATCACTGGATATTATAAGCTTCTTAAAGGCTTGCTTAATATAATTAAGATATACGAGACTCAGGTTCATAGCCAAAGATATCTATTATCACTAGTTATGAAAAATATACCATATAATTATTAAGGATCTGATGGGATAAATTGTAGATTGTACTTTCTCAAATTTGAAAAGGATATTAGTCAAATTAAAATGTTAAAAAAAACTTTGAAGATTTCAAAAATACTGTATGCTTTTGGTTTTGCTGATAAATTGTGGAGTTTACATAATGAAATAATCATATTAGTGTTACATACAGGAATGCATTAAAATATCAGTTGTCATCCATAGAAGTGTGAAGTTAAACTTGTTTTAAACTATGAAAAATCCAATTTTTACTTTTCAAGCAAGTTATAGTATGAGTTTTATATTTTTTGTTGAATGGACAGTATTTATATTATTAACATATATAGTATTTATGACTTTTCTTGTTTGCCATGCAATTATAACATGACCATTGTTGGAATTTTGACAATAGAATTGTCTTGATGTGCATAATAATAGATAGTTTGTTTAATAAAAATGACGTTATTAAAAAGAATAAGAAAATTTCAGCACTGTATAATATACAAATTTCCATTCATGTTATAGGCATCTAGAATGTTTTTGGGTGATATTAGATTACAATGGATGATATTATTCCAAATAGAGACATATGACATAAATGTGCATTTTGTAGGGCATTTTTACATTACTTCATAAATCTAAGGTCTTGTAATGATATGGTGCAGTCTTTTATGTTTATCATTGTCATATTTTAGGTTTGTATTAAATGCTTTGTCTTGAGTTCCAACAGATGTATTCTTATCCAAAGAATGTTGGCATAGTGTGTGAATAATTTGTCCTTTCCCAATTTATTATGGTAAAAAAGGGCCAAGAAACCCTTAATCAGATGTTTCACAAGTTTTAGTTGGATTACTTGCATTTCTAAGAAACTCCCACTTTTGAGTACAACATAGGATTAAAAATAGTATTTATAATGCTTAATTCACATTGCACTTTTGTAAATCAGTTCTAATTTTTCATTAGATTTTAACCGGATTTCTCTTGTCCAGAGCTATTCTTACATGGTAAAGCAGATTTTGCATGCTCTTGCCATTTCAGAATTAAAAAAAGTCATTATTGCATTTTACAAAGCACCTAATATTATCATTTTCATCTGATTTTAATGGGATTGGGTTTTTTACTGGATCCTCTTTGCACAAGCTTCATGTGAAGTAGTGATATTTTGTGCAATCTTTACCATTTTTGAGCATACATGACCAAAATGCAGGGACCATACTAGCAATCTTTGCAAAATATACCACAAATTTATACAAATTATACATTTTTGGCGTAGATTGAACAATCTGAATTATATTGACTTGAAGTAAGCTTAATAACTGTATGAGCATGCTGCTTTTGTATCTTGTGCTTTTGGTGTAGCCATTCATTAAAATCTGAAATTTCTACAGGGATTTTAGATTTTATTCTTTAAGAATTAAATTTGAATCCAAGAGGACATTGTTTCTGGTTTCTTATGAATAAAACAATAATATAAAACAATATTTAAAACAGAAATAATGTCATATCTAAATAGAAAATTAAGCAAGCATTTGCCAGTATTATAAGATTTTGCAACTAACTTTTTTCTTTACATTGAAGTAGCACTTATGCCTTAAAACTGAATAGAAGTTGGAAAGAAATATTTTTGTCTCAAATCAAATTGTAAAATCTTTCATAGAACAAAATTTCAGAAAATGTACTTGATATTTTTACACTGCATTGTGAACATGACACAATATCGATAGAAATCCATTGTTACACTATAGTATTCATGACATTCCATTTTATGCTTATTTTTTTGTTATATACATGTATAAACAAATTCATTTGAATCTCGTAATAAATGGAGAACATCATTGACAAATGTGTTATGTATATTAATTTATATTTTTCCATAAACAAGTGGTACAGGAATTTAGACTTAACTGATTTTGCAAATCCATAGAACTAAGTAGATCTCATGATCATATACTATCAACAAATGCATGGCTATCATGTATTTCGATGTACTTTTAAAATGAAAACCAATATCAGCATGTTAAATTTCTACCTTCTTGAATTAAGGTTGAAGTTTTCAAAAAATTTCTCTCAGGGCAAGGTCAAGGTCAAAATGTGTACAAATATTGTAGCATCATACCAAATATGAACACCTTACTACTAAACAAATGTATTCCAGAAGTAAGGTTTAAGATTTAAAAAAAAATGCCCTAAGGACAAGGTCAAGGTCAGTATGTTTGCAATTATGGGACCACAAGAAAGTCGTATACCAGATTCCATTCCACAAGGTCTCCATTCCACAAGCAAGGTTAAATTTTGGTCAATGCCAATGCTTAGGTATGACAATAGCTCTCAAGACATTCGTCCTGGTGCACTAAAAAGAGGAATTGATAAAGGTAAAATATTTACGGAACTAAACAGCATGGAAAGTGGTGCATTTCTTCTGATATTAAGTATAGAGAAACAGATTGGTTCTTGATTCTTACAGTAGGATTTAGGATGACTTTTAGTATTTGTCTTGTTAGATATCTTCCGTGTATTTTGCCATGAACAAATTGCAGTTTTTTAATTTAGTGGAATAACAAATCCTATAGAAACTGAGTACAATTGGATTATTTTCACTAGGGTGTGTAAATCTCGCTCATGTAGAGTACTCAGGGGCCATGTTTTGAAGAAAATATCAGAACTCATTGGATTTCATGTTATGGTAGAGAGAAAATTGTAACTGTGCCATGAATTCTTGGAATCAGAGATTCTATTGATTACATTAATGTAAATTTAAGATGGCAGGATTGTTTGTACCAGATTTTGTGTCATATACATATAATGTATCCACACAGAATGTGAGGTTCATTGTTATACCTAAAACATTAGCATTTATAATCTTTTATACTCATTGTCATATACCTGAACCATTAGCATTTATAAATTGTGGTATCTCCACAATATCACCATGTCTACAGGCAATATCTTAACACTTGTGCCAGGTGGCAAAACAAAATCGAAAACAAACCAGCATCCAAATGATTCTGACCAAGGACCTATATATGTACAAATAGATTATGTATGTATGGTAAGATGAGCTGCTAAGGTAGAAATGTATATAACAGAATGCCAAGTGATGAATAATGTCGTTTTAAAGCTGGTTGGAATCCAGTTCAACACCTGCTGGATTTTCCGATGTCAATAGCTTTAAAAAAAATGTTACTCATCAGTGTTGGCACTCGGAAATATACACTTCTACCTTTACATCTCGCCTTACCATACATATCTTATCCATTTATATATATAGACAGGGGTGTAGCGGAGTTCAAAATGATGTGCAAGCAAAATTTGGTCCGAGGATTGACGATGACCCGCGAAGGCATTAGAGCTGCTTGCAACACTATTATCTATGACTTATATATGTACTTGTTCTGACTATAGTTCTTATTCTATTATGCAAATTTTATGCTAAGAAGGAAATTTGAAGAATTTCAAGCTCATGTGTTACATAATATGATTGAAACCAGGGACATATAAAACACAGAGATTAGAAACTACGTGAAATCTCATATCATATCGTACCCACTAACGGGAATTAAAAAGATTACAAAAAGTGGCGTGATAGCCAAGGTAAACATTAAAAATTACAAAAAAAATGAAGATAGAATAGCGAAATGACAACATTTTTTGTACATTTTACAGGCATCAATACATAAAAAATCATTTCCAGCATAGTTTTATGCTGCAACCTTTGGATACGAATTGAATTTCCAAGACCATCGATATCTTCGACTCACGACTCCGAGGTTAACTGACAAAAAATCCCGAAAATATGTAAAAACGGAGGATGATTACCGATATGACAATACCTTACTACATTTTACAAGTATCAACACATTAAAAATCACTTCCGGCAAAAAGTTTTTTTATGCAACTTTGACATACCATTTGGGACTATAAATTGGACACGAAAATGAATATTTCAAAGATATTTAAATGTCGCTGTTGAACCAAGGTGATAATTATGACAAATCATGACTAGTCACAAGATTGACTATAATATACTGAATTTACAGTATATGATATTTAGATAGTTAGCTATCAGTCTTGTCTTCATTTTGGTATTTTTATTTGAAAGGACTAAGTTCTTAAGTGGATTCTTAGTGAAAAAAATTATCAATTAGCCAAATGACAATGAAAGAAGTCATCACTTGGTATCTGTTGTTATTGGACAACAATGGACATCACTAAGCTAAACAAAAAAAAACCTTGGTATATGTTTGGATAAAAAAAAAGATATAAATATAAAAAAATGAAAGGATATGGGGTGAAAGTACATGTGACAAAAACACACACGATACATAGAAAACTCGTTTATCAAGGACAGGGCTTTTATTCCTGTCTATATCTTGATGTCGCCCGAGGGTATTCAACGTATGATTATACCCCCAAAAAACAAAGTAATAATCATTAATTTCATGGGGATAGAATTCCGTGGATTTAACCTAGAAAACTATTTCATGGGTACAAATTTTCGTGGAATTCATATCATATATATAGCAATTTATATTTTTTGAATTAAATTGTGCGGATTTAACTTCGTTTACAACAATTACCCACGAAATAAACCAAGTTTAATCCCCCATGAAGATTTCTGCTTTTATGGTATATAGAAATCACCCTGTCACTCATTCTGTATGTCTCACTCTCCTTATGTACCTTGTTGGCACATGTCCTCCTAAATGGTTGCTTGGATTTTTATGAAATATAACATAGTGTAGAATACCACCTGAAGATGTGCATAAAGTAATTTTGTTTCTGCGTATAATTTTGAAAGGGAGATTATTCAGCTTTGAATATTTTCTGGAAGAAATGGAGGAAGGAACCTTATCTGTGGATGTCCTTTACAACTGTTTGGATTTTGAGGAAGTGTTACACAGTTGAAGTATACCACCTGAAGTGTGCATAAAGTAATATAGTTGCAGCTTAAAATCTGAAGGGGAGAAAATTTAACTTTAAATATTTTCTTGATAAAAGGGGGAAGAGGTACCTTAGTTAGAGTATATCCTCCTTAACGGCTCTTTGGATTTTATTTTACCCCCGCAAACGAAGTTTGTGACCTTTGACCTTTATGATAGTAAAACCATGTGCATTTCGTGTCCAGAGCAGAACTTTTGTACCGTAGCACCTAGGATTATCAAACTTGGTGTTTGGATGCATCATGGGAAGAAGATGTGTCGCATACCACAGTTAGGTCACTGTGACCTTGACTTTGACCTTTGACCTTTATGATAGTGAAACCGTGTCCGGAGCAGAACTTTTGTACCGTAGTTCCTAGGATTATCAAACTCGGTGTGTGGATGCATCATGGGAAGACGATGTGTGGCGTACCAAATTTAGGTCACTGTGACCTTGAATTTGACCTTTGACCTTTATGATAGTAAAACCTTGTCTGGAGCAGAACTTTTGTACCGTAGCACCTAGGATTATCAAACTTGGTATGTGGATGCATCATGGGAAGATGATGTGCTGCATACCAAATTTAGGTCACTTTGACCTTGACTTTGACCTTTGACCTTAATGATAGTAAAACCGTGTCCGGAGCAGAACTTTTGTACCGTAGCACCTAGGATTATCAAACTTTGTGTGGATGCATCATGGGAAGACGATGTGTCGCATACCAAATTCAGGTCACTGTGACCTTGAATTTGACCTTTGACCTTTATGATAGTAAAACTGTGTCCGGAGCAGAACTTTTGTACCGCAGCACCTAGGATTATCAAACTTGGTGTGTGGATGCATCATGGGAAGACGATGTGTCGCGTACCAAATTTAGGTCCCTGTGACCTTGACTTTGACCTTTGACCTTAAAGATAGTAAATCCTTGCTCATTTTGTGCCGAAAGCTTGGTTAAATCAGCTTTGTATCCACTGAATTATATATTATTTAATGTATTACCCTTTAAATGAAGTACCAGATATGAACTGATTGGAATAAAACCTGTAATTTCAGTCCTGACAGGCTTTATTTCTGTCAGATTTACTTTCCAATTGCCATGTGGCTGAAGGTCAAATTTCAAAATGACATGCCTTGGTACTCAAATGCAGTTGTGAGGGGTATTAGTCTGGCTTTGCCGACAGCTCTAGTTAAATGTTACACAGTTGTAGTATACAACCTGAATATGTGAATGAAGTAATAAGGTTGATGCTGGAAATTTGAAGGGGAGATATTTCAACTTGAATATTTTCTCGAAAAAGAGTGTTGGTACTTTGTCAGCGCATTTCCTCTTGTTAATGCTTGATTTTGATGAAATGTTACACAATTGAAGTATACCACCTAGAGGTATGGGTGCTGCTCAAAATTTTGAAAGGTGGGATAAATCAACTTTATATATTTTATGGAAAAAAGGGGGAAGTATATCATCGTGTCCATATTTATTTTGTGTCCTTACCCATATTGTGTCCACATAAACTTTATTTTGCACTTACTTTATTACACCCCTACTCGATAGAGTGTGGGGTATGCTGGATTCACCTTGTTGATTTAGGATTCAATGAGCAGGGAGGGGGTATAATTGGCTGCCATTTGGCAACAGCTCTAGTTGTGATTGCTTTCAAACATGTTTGCCACAAGGGATATTTGTTCATCTTTCAACTTGGAGAGAAATGAAATTTATAATGCTTTCACATCAAGAAAACCATTGCAGTAAAACACTTCTATCAAGGAAAACACTGCAGTAGTCAGACAAATTTTAGTGCTTACATCATGAAATGAGGGTTCACTTCATAATGTTATATTTTGGCACCAATTAAATGTATCATTACAAGATTTAAGATTTAAAGATTTAAGATGATATAGCCACTAGGGGTATGTAGCTAATTTTTTATGTCCCCGCGACTAAAAGTCGGGGGGCATATTGTTTTACCCTTGTCTGTTCGTCCGTCTGTCAGTCGGTACGTCCTTCTGTTCGTTTGTTCGTCTGTCCGTCCGTAGGAATAAAAAACACAACTTTTGATGTTTTTCAGACACATTGCAATCAAATTCCAACAACTTCAAAGGAATCTAACTTACAATTAGTAGATGTGCACACACACATCTTTTGGAATATTCAAAATGGTTGCAGCACCCATAGAAATGATTTTGGGTCTCAGAATTTTCAAAATGGCTGCCATTGCCATGGAAACAGGAAAAAGGTGGGGAAATTCAAAGTGTCTCAAAATGTATGAAACTATACAGAAAGGTTGGTAGAAATGATTTTTGGACTAAGAATAATTTAACTTGTATATTTTAAGGAAAAAAGGGGAGATATATCATCGTGTCCATATTTGTACTGTGTCAACAGCTCACCTGTATTGTGTCCACACACACTTAAATTTGCACTTGCCATATTGATACAGGGTTCAGTTAGCGGGGGCATAATTGATTGTCATTCGGTGACAGCTCTAGTAATAGCCTTGTCGTTGATTACACCAATTTTATGCAGCCATGATCATTTGATAGACCTTGATGAAATTTATCATTTTGACAGAGACATGGCTGCCACAAAGACAATAATTTAACACTGGATTTTATAAGAAATTTTTCCATAATTTGTATGCCCTGCCTACAATAGTAGGGGGCATATGGTTCGGGTGTGTCTGTCTGTCCGTCTCCTTCCGTTTGTCTTTTTGTCCGTCCGTACCAAGTTAGGTTTACCCTTAGATTGAAGTTTTTTTCTGTGAAGGATGTATGCTATTGTCTTGAAACTTGATGTAAATACACATTAGCATCTATTTAAACAAAAATCATAATAAAATTTTACCCATGGTGCCAACTTCATGCTTCACTGATCACAGGAAAAAAGTGTGATGTTTTAGGTTTACCCACAGGTTGAAGTTTTTTTTCCGTGAAGGATGTATGCTATTATCATGAAACTTTAGATAGACAGATAAAGATAAAGATAAAGAAACTTTATATAAATACACATCAGTGTATAATTAAACAAAAATCATAATAAAAATTTATCCATGCTACCAACTTCACGCTTCACTGATCATGGAAAAAAGGGGGTAGTATTAGATTGACTTTTTTTTTCTGTGAAGGATTTACGCTTTTATCATGACACTTTATATAAATTCACATTAGGATATAATTAAACAAAAATAATAATAATAATTTATCATTGTTACCAACTTCATGGCTCACTGATCAAGGAAAAATGGGGGGAGGGTAGTATGAGGTTTAACCTGAGGTTGAAGTTTCATTTCTGTGACTGATGTATGCTATTGTCATGAAACTTTAAATAAATACACATTAGGATATAAATAAACAAAAAAACAATAAATATTTGCACATGCCACCAACTTCATGCTTCACTGATCACAGAAAAAAGGGGGATAGTTTGAGGTTTATCCAAAGGTTTAAGTTTCATTTTTTTGTGAAGGATGTACACTATTATCATTTAACAACAATTAAATTAATTACCCATTAGGGTATAATTAAACAAAACTTATGATAAAAATATATCAATGCATTCAACCAACATCATGCTTTACTGATCACGAAATATAGCATTGTTCAAAATAGTTGTGAGGTGGGGCATTGTGTCTGTTAGACACATATTCTTGTTCCTACATCATACATTGACACTTAAATTCTGATATTACTGGCAAAGTCAAAAAGGGCCGTACAGATCAGGGGATTTTCGGGGAAAATCACCTTACAATTCATAATTTCACCGAACTTTGATATGCACATCTGCATACATTAAACTGTAAAATTTAAGTGAAATTTGATTAAACATTAGAGATTAGTATTTGCAAACAGGTAGTTGCAGCCATATAGACCTAATAATCACTTAAATAATTAAAGAACCTTAGTGAGCAAGCTCACATACCCCACGCCCACACATATCGGATAATCCTGCATTATCTCAAAATTATCAAAAATTGAAATCCAAGTAGTTTGCACATCTCTTACAGATGCACAATTATCCTGTAAAATATCTAAAACCTGTAGCAGGATTTATCCGGGCATATTGAGTACCCTGTAAACTTCCTATTTTATAAACTGTAGGAGGAGTTATCCGGACAAATAATGTACCCTTTGTGCAATATAATGCATAAAAATGACAAAGTTCAACAATGTGTAGTTTTCTGAAAAAATATAAAAAATCAAAATCCAAGTAGCATGCACATCTTTGATTTGTGCACCATCAACCAGCAAAATAAAAA
Source organism: Modiolus philippinarum (assembly GCA_002080025.1). Taxonomy (NCBI): domain Eukaryota; kingdom Metazoa; phylum Mollusca; class Bivalvia; order Mytilida; family Modiolidae; genus Modiolus; species Modiolus philippinarum. Next base: position 54,482 of record MJUU01005000.1, read on the forward strand.
CTTCCTAGCTTAAAAACTGTAGGAGGAGTTATCCGGACAAATGGTGTACCCTTTATGTAATACAATGCATAAAAATTACAAAGTTCAACAATGTGTAGTTTGCTGAAAAATTATCAAAAATAAAAATAAAAGTAGTATGCACATCTTTAATATGTGTACAATCAAGCTGCAAAATAAAAACTTCCTAGCTTGAAAACTGTAGGAGGAGTTATCCGGACAAATGGTGTACCCTATATGCAATACAATGCATAAAAATGACAAAGTTAAACAATGTTTAGTTTGCTGAAAAATTATCAAAAATCAAAATCCAAGTAGTATGCACATCTTTGATATGTGCACAATCAACCTGCAAAATAAAAACTTCCTAGCTTAAAAACTGTAGGAGGAGTTATCCGGACAAATAGTGTACCCACTTGATGACAGACGGATGGACTGACGGACAAGTCAAAAACTATATACCCTCCGCAACTTCGTTGGGGTATAATTATTATTTCATTCTTCAAACAAACTATTATCTCATTTCTACTGAAACAAGACCAGAAATCCTTAACAAATAAGGGTTATAGCTGAACATTAGAATATCAACAAACATGATGTAAAAAGGTATATACGTGTGTGGGATATAACCTTGTTGTCTTAATTTGAATTATTTCATATCAATTTTGTTACAAATAATTCAGTTGGTTCAATTACTATCACATGGTATACTGAATTTCAACATACAGCTCAAACAATACTCTGAACAGGCTGTATCGCTTGTGGGGGCTGTATTGAAATCAGATACAGCCTGCTGAGGAAATACAGCCCGGTGGCGAAGTCAGCAGAACAAAAACATATACTTAGCTTAAAAATCACAATTAATTGTTTTTTTTTAGCCTGTCACCTAAGAAAGATAAGAAAAAAATGAATTAATCTCACATTGTTTTAAATATTAAAGGGAATGTAAGGGTAAAAATAATGTTTTGTTTATACATACATAACATCAAATTATAAATATTCATAATAAACATTTGATTGTTTGTCAACACATTAACTAGTTTTCAACAAATATTTGAAGTAAATAACACTCCAGGGAGGCTGACATTTTGATTACTTTACTTGTCTCCCTTATCAGTAGATTACCCACATTTCACAGCTGTTGTGACGTAGCAGCGACAATTCCTGTTTTTCTAATCAAATAATACACATAGAAATAATTAGAGAAGGTATACAGTAAGATGCTAATTTTTAATCTGAGATATTTTATATATTTAGGAGTATTTTGCTGATAATCCAGGAAAATCAACACTATTTATAAAATATTACAGTTTACACAGTTGTGTATTGTATTTTTGTGTGGGAAAAGGGGGGTACTGTTTGCAAGTTGTTTTGATAAGATCTAGAACAATAACAATATCCTATGATAAGAAATATTAGAATATTTTCATTTCATTCCTCACAAAAAATGCATTTCATGTAGTCTAATTTAAATTTGATATAGTTTTTAATTCCCATCCAATATTCTAAAATTTAAATGAGAGACACAACATTACAAATTTGATATTTTTCTAATATTTAATATAAATGACAAAATCATTAAAAAATATAAAACATCAGTTTTATAAAATGAATATTTCATTTTATTTCACAGCTTATCTTGAATTGAAATTTAAACTTGAAATAAAATAGATAAATAATCTTTTACCTTTTTATTTAATTATGATTAACATGATTAATGTGACATAGCAATATCTTATATATTTTTTAGTAATTTTTTATTACTATATAATAATAACTCATTTTAAATTAATTTTTTTATAGAAAAACTAGAAGAAATCTGATACAAATAATAATGATGACAGATTAACCTTTCACTCTGCAATATTGTTTCATTTGGATGTATAATGTAAACAGTCGTTGATACGTCATCAACATACTTCCGGATAATATGATAATGAGCACCCCCAGTGTGTGTAAATTTGATAAGAAAACAGCCTCTGTACCTTTAATTGTAACATAAATAAAGATTAGACATATGGTTTAGGTTTACAAAAGACATTTTATATCATATATCAAAAAATAATTTTAGACCTTACATTCCCTTTAATCAGTTTCAGAGAGTCAGAAATTAATAACCTCGAATTTCATGTCTATGTTTTTTTATTTCACTTTTACTTTTATTTAATTATTTTCTTAAATTGTCAACAATTCAAAAAAGAGGAAAACATTTACCTAAAGCTTTTGACTGAAATAAAAGTAATAGAAACTTGTGTATTGGGCTGCATCAGATTTACAGACTGCTTACATAAGGACCTTGATACGAACCTGTAACTTGTTACAGCCCTTGCCTTTGGAAAATTTGATGTAATATAAAAATTAGCACCCTAGATAGTGTGTGACCCAGCGGTTTATCTCCCCTTGAAATTAAGGTTACCCTTGAGCAAGGAGAGAAACCGCCGGGTCACACTATCTAGGGTGGTAATTGTATAAGGGACCGACCATTTAACCTGAAGGGGTGNTATGTTAGGGGCTTATTGATTTTGAAGTCAGTAGGTCAAAGTTCAGGGTGATATGAAATTACAGAAACAGATTTATCTATTATAGCCCCTACTTTTTAGCTCACCTGGCTATTGCCAGGGTGAGATTTGCCATCACTTGGCGTCCGTCTTCCGTCCGTCATCCGTCCGTCCGTCGTAAACTTTTCATTCGAAGATCATCTCCTCTGAAACCACTGGGCCAATTGGAACCAAATTTGGTCACAATAGTCCTTGGGTGGTCCCCTTTAAAAATTATATCCAGCAGGTCCGTACCTCATCCAAGATGGCCGCCAGCGGGGAACATAGTTTTAACATTGGACCCTATGGGAAAACACATTCAAAGATCTTCTCTGAAACAAACTACTAGTCCATTTAGAACCAAACTTAGTCACAATGGTCCGTAGATGGTCCCTTCCAAAAAAGGTATCTGACAGGTCTGTACATCATCCAGGATGGCTGCCAGTGGGGAACCGATAGTTTAAACATTGGACCCTATGGGAAAACACATTCAAAGATCTTCTCCTTTGAAACTACTTAGCCAATGGGAACCAAACTTGGTCACAATAGTCCTTGGGTGGTCCCTTGCAAAAAAGGTGTTTTTCAGTTTCAGGCAATATCCAACATGGCCCCAAGCTGGGAACATAGTTTAATTATTGGACCCTATGGGAAAACACATTCAAATATCTTCTCCGAAACTACTGGGCCAGTTGGAACTGATTTTGCCACAATAGTCCTGGGGTGAACATGTTTTCCCTTAGGGTTCAATGTTAAAACTGTGTTTCCTGCTGGCAGCCATCTTGGATATAGCAGGAACCTACAAAACACCTTTCTTGCAGAACCTACAAAACACCTTTCTTGCAGGGGACCACCCAAGGACTGGCAAATGTGGTTCCAATTGGCTCAGTAGTTTCAGAGATGTCTTCTAAGGGTCCAATGTTAAAACTATGTCCATCTTGGATATAGCATGGACCTGAAAAATACTGTTTTTGCAAGGGACCACCCAAGGACTATTGTGGCCAAGTTTGGTTCCAATTGACCCATTAGTTTCAGAGGAGAAGATCTTGGAATGAAAAGTTTACGCCAGACAGACGAAGGACACAAAGTGATGACAAAAACTAAAGGTGCATTAGCCAGGTGAACTAAAAACTAAGTTGCCAGCTGGCTGCCATGTTGGATGTAGTGTAGACCTGAAAAACATCTTTTTTGCAGAGGATCACCCTAGATCTTAGAATGTGAAAAAGAAAGGAAATGGGGTAAATGTCAAGGAGACAACGTCCCATATCCAGGTTAAAACGACCCAAAACAAAGCATCTAGGGGTCACCGTACGGTCTTCAACACAGTGAGGAACCTCACACCATACAGCAAGACCTAAATGGCCCCAAAATAGGTAAAAAGTGAATAAATCAATGGAAACAAACCACATCCAATAACCCAAATATCAAGAAACTAAAATTTTATAAGAAGACAAGGACAAGCCATTCCTGACTTGGGACAGGCACAAAAATTGCCGTGGGGTTAAACTCATTTTCTTGGATCCAAACCCTCCCCCTGTTTTCCTATAGGGTCCAATATTAAAACTAAGTTCCCTGCTGGCAGTCATGTTGAAAATAGTGGGAACATAAAAAAAAACTCATTTTTTGCAGAGGTTCATCCTATATCTATTATGACCGAGCTTGGTTCTAATTGGCTCAGTAGTTTCAGAGAAGATCTTTGAACGAATTTTCCCATAAGTCTAATGTTAAAACTTTGTTCCAGGCTTGCGGCCATCTCGGATATAGCTCAAACCTGAAAAACACCTTTTTTTTGCAAGGGACCATTCAAGGACTATTGAGGCCAAGTTTGGTTCCAATTGGCTCAGTAATTTCAGAAGAGAAAATCTTTGAACATGTTATCCCATGGGGTCCAATGTAAAAACTATGTTTCCTGAGGGCAGCCGTGTTGGATATAGCGCGAACTTGAAAGACATTTTTTTTTTTTGCAATGGACCACCCCAGGACTATTGTGGCCAATTTTGGTTCCAATTGGCCCAGTAGTTTCACAGGAGAAGATATTTGAATGTGTTTTCCCATAGGGTCCAATAATAAAACTATGTTCCCAGCTTGGGTCATGTTGGATATAGCCTGAACCTGAAAAAAACACCTTTTTTGCAAGGGACCACCCAAGGACTATTGTGGCCAAGTTTGGTTCCCATTGGCTAAGCAGTTTTAGAGGAGAATATCTTTGAATGTGTTTTCCCATAGGGTCCAATGTTAAAACTTTGTTTCCTGCTGGCAGTCATCTTGGATATAGCACCAACCTACAAAACACCTTTTCTGCAGGGGACCACCCAAGGACTGGCAAGTTTTGATCCAACTGTCTCAGTAGTTTCAGAGAAGAAGATCTTTTAACATGTCTTCTCTTAGGGTCCAATGTAAAAACTATGTCAATCTTGAATATAGCATGGACCTGAAAAATACCGTTTTTGCAAGGGACCACCCAAGGACTATTGTGGCCAAGTTTGGTTCCTAATTTGACCCATTAGTTTTAGAGGAGAAGATCTTTGAATGAAAAGTTTACGCCAGACAGATGAAGGACACAAAGTGATGGCAAAAACTCAAGGTGTATTAGCCAGGTGAACTAAAAACTAAGTTGCCAGCCGGCCGCCATGTTGAATATAGTGCAGACCTGAAAAACATCTTTTTTTTGCAGAGGATCACCCTAGACCTTTGAATGTGTTTTGCTATAGGGTCCAATATTATTTTTTTTGAAAGGGACCACCTAAGGGTTATTGTGGCCACGTTTGGTGCCAATTGGCTCAGTAGTGGCATAGAAGATCTTTGAATGTATTTTCTCATAGGGTCCAATGTTAAAACTATGTTGCCTGCTGGCGGCTATCTTGGATATCTGGCAGACCTGAGAAACATCTTTATTGTAAGGGACCACCAAAGGACTATTGTGGCCAAGTTCGGTTCCAATTGGCCCAGTAGTTTCAGAGGAGAAAATCACTGAATGAAAAGTTTACGCTTGAAGGAGGGACGGCGACGGATGCAAAGTGATGGCAAAAGCTCACCCTGGCATTAGCCAGGTAAGGTAACAAGAGGCTCTCAAGAGCCTGTATCGCTCACCTGGACCATGGCTGACATAGATAAAAGGCATTTCCAATAGGAAAAACAAAACATAAAATTTAGCAGAATATTTTTTTTCTGCAATTACAGTATTCTTGTTTGGTTTCCATGGCAACAGAAAGATCCACCATCCATTACAACCCATAACAGAACACCATTCAAAAAAAATTTGAGCAGGGGTCCCCCTTATAATCAAGGCAATACATAATGCTGAAATTGAAACATTCGGACCACAATTCAAATAAAAATTCAAAAATTTGGGCAGAGGTTCCCCTTAAATTAATAGGGCCAATGTAAAAACTATGTTCCAGATGGTGGCCATCTTGGATGAGGTATGGACCTGCCAGATACAATTTTTGGATGGGACCACCTAAGAACCATTATGGCTTAGTTTGGTTCTAATTGGAATGGTAGTTTCTGAGAAGAAGATCTTTGAATGTATTTTCCATAGAGTCCAATGTTAAAACTATGTTCACTCACTGGCAGCCATCTTGGATTAGGTTACGGACCTGTCAGATACCTTTTTTGGAAGGGACCATCTAAGGATCATTGTGTCTAAGTTTGGTTATAATTGGACTGGTAGTTTCTGAAAGAAGATCTTTGAATGTCTTTCCCGTAGGGGCCAATGTTAAAACTATGTTCCCGGCTGGCGGCCATCTTGGATAAGTTACCGACCTGTCGGATATCTTTTTTGGAAGGGACCATCTAAGGACTATTTTGACCAAGTTTGGTTCCAATTGGCCCAGTAGTTTCAGAGGAGAAGATCTTTGAATGAAAAGTTCACGACGGACGGACGACGAACGACGGACGCCAAGTGATGGCAAAAGCTCACCCTGGCATAGCCAGGTGAGCTAATTAAAAGGCTTAAGAAACAGACAATTTATTTTGAATGGCCTAAAAGCTTTAGAGGCAAAGAAGAGATTTTTTTAGGTTCAGTAGGTCAATGGTCCAGGTCACATCTCTTAACAGAAATAGAAAATTCATAAGTTCATAATGCCTATATAGGATTTGAATGAAACTTTACATATATGAAAGCTGCAGAATGTCCATACTAGAATTGTGTCTGCACTTGTACTGTGTCCACACACACTTTCATTTGTGCTTATCATATTGATTCAGCTAGGGTTCAATGAGTGGGGATTTAATTGGTAGCCATTAGGCGACAGCGCTGCCTTCATATACATATATGATGTACGTGATGTTTAGTGCATGGAAACGCTCAAGTCAAATCGAATGATGGTCTTTTCAATAAACAGTCATTACCACATGCATTTCTATATTCATTATCTTCTACTGATATGATGTCTGACAAGGTAGCTTTTGCAGATGCATCTTCAGATTAAAGAATAATCCTCTACAAATTGTTGTTTTCTAAGATCCAGTTTGTAACACAAACTTTAACACAAGTTACTCATGCTTGAATTGAAGGACAAAGTGACCTAATTTTGGCTTGAGCTTCGTGACAATACAAGTCACATCTACAAACAAAATACCAAACCTCAAAGAGTTGTAGTATCAGAGATCTGGACTCTAACAAAAACTTTAACCGAAGTCCCTCATGCATGAATTGTAGGTTAAAGTGACCTTATTTTTATCTGGAGCTTCAAAACTTTACAAGGCACATCTAAACACTATATATTATTTCTCTAGGAGTTGTAGAATCCCAGATTTGGATTCTTACAAAAACTTAACTAAGTCACTGGTGCATGTAATGTAGGTCAAAATGACCTATTTTTTCTCTGGAGCTTTGTAACTTTACAAGAATCATCTACAGACAAAATATTATTCCCCTATAAGTTGTAGTATCCAAGATCTAGACTCTTACAAAAACTTTAACCTAAGTCACTCATGCATGGAATGTAGGTCAAAGTGACCTAAATTTTATCTGGAGCTTATTAAATTTACGATGCATCTACATACATATTATTATTTCTCTAGGAAATAAAGTATCCCAGATCTGGACTCTTACAAAAACTTTCACCTTAGTCACTTATGTATTAAATATAGGTCAAAGTGACCTCATTTTTATTTGGAGTTTTGTAACTTTACAAGATGCATCTACATACAAAATACTTTTCATCTACAAGTTGTAGTATCCGAGGGACAGCTCTAGTTTATGGTAGAGATTTTAGATCACAGCAACTATACTTTTACCATGGTTTTGATTTGACATACCTGTTACAAAGATGCTCACTTTGACACATATTGTTTCCCAGAAATGTAGTTGAACAAAACTGTAGATAACAAGTATTTATGAAAAAAAAGAAGTGTAAATCGAATACTACAATACTAAAAAAAAAGGGAAGACTGAGCAAAATAAATTTTTCAGAAACATTCTTATCAGAATTTCACCAAATGTTGATAAATATATCTGCACATTAACATGGTTATTTTTGTTAAAGATTTCTTTAAAATCTTACAAATACCATGTATAAATTGTATACATAATACAGCTCATTCTTTTCAAACTTACTGCTAAATATAGAAACATTCTCACTGACAGAAGCCAAGAAATTGTTGACATAAATTTGGCCTACCTTACATTTAAACATGAAGAACTTGGTTATGTTGTACATCAAATTCAGTAAAAACAAGAGGCTCTAAAGAGCCTGTATCGCTCACCTGGTCCTTGATTAACATAGACATTTTACGTTAAAGAGCCAATATACATGTATATAATTAAACCATAGTTCCAATATGCCAAATTAGTATAAGGAGAGAAGACCGCTGTTAGTGTTCCCCATGGGGTCCAATTAAACTATGTTCCCTGCTGGCAGCAGTTTTGGATAAAGTAGAAACCTGAGAAAAAATACTTTTCAGGGGTCCACATAAATAGGACAAGTGTGGACCCAAATTGATGTCTCGCCCGTCCCTGCTTGATCGCAAAATTGATGTGAAAACTAAAACTGCCTAAATCTGAAAACTTAACATGTTCACTAGACTGTGAAATTAGATTAACAGACAAAAGCAATATAGCAGACTGTCACATATCACCCAAAACCAAAATTCCAAATATAAATGACCTACCACTGATAGATACTGAAAAACCAAACATGTTCACCAGACCATGAAAATGAGGTCAAGGACTAAAGATAATAAGCATGCTGTCATCTTCCATCTCAGACAAACCCACATGCCAAATATTATTGAACTTACATTAATAGATACTAGGAAACTTAACATGATCACTGGACCATCAAATTGAGGTCACAGGCACAAGCCATACAGCAGACTGTCATGTACTATGCAAGACCAACATATACACCAAATATCATTGCCCTACCACTTATAGTTATTGAGAAAATGACCTAATCACAAAAACTTAACATGCTCACTAGACCGTGAAATTGTGGTCAAGGACAAAAGCCATATGACAGACTGTCATGAACTACCTAAGACCAACCTACATACCATGTATCTTTGACCTACCACTTATAGTTACTGAAAAACTAAACTAAAAACAAAAAACTTAACATGTTCATTGGACCGTGAAATTGAGATCACAGACAAAAGCCATATAGAAGACTCCCATGTACTACTCAAAACCAACCTATATACCAAATATCATTCACCTACCACTTATAGTTACAGAGAAAATGACCTAATCACAAAAACTTAACATGCTCACTGGACCGTGAAATTGAGGTCACAGACGAAAGCCATATGCCAGACTGACATGTACTACCTAAGACTTCCCTACATACCATATGTCATTGACCTACCACTAATAGTTATTGAGAAATGGACTTAATCAGAGAAACTTAACGTGGTCACTAGACCGTGAAAATGCGGTCAAGGACAAAAGTCAAATGCCAGACTGACATGCACTATTCAAGACCAACCTATATACCAAATATCATTGACCTACCACTTACAGTTATTGAGATATGGTTCTAATCAGAGAAACTTAGCGTGGTCACTAGACCGT
>MJUU01005000.1:64391-74573 GCA_002080025.1 Modiolus philippinarum
ACAGTTATTGAGATATGGATCTAATCAGAGAAACTTAACGTGGTCACTAGACCATGAAATTGAGGTCAAGGACAAAAGTTATATGCCAGACTTACATGTACTACTCAAGACCAACCTATATACCAAATACCATTGACCTACCACTTACAGTTATTGAGATGTGGATTTAATCAGAGAAACTTAACGAGGTCACTAGACCGTAAAATTGAGGTCAAGGACAAAAGTCATATGCCAGACTGACATGTACTACTCAAGACCAAGCTATATACCAAATATCATTGACCTACCACTTACAGTTATTGAGATATGGATCGAATCAGAGAAACTTAACGTGGTCACTGGACCGTGCAATAGAGGTCAAGGTCACATAATTCTATGTCCGTCAGGTAGCACTTGATTAGTACTACCACTGGATCAAATATGATGTTCCTACATCAAAGGGTTTTCAAAATATCCTGTATATAGTAAAAGTTAACGCCGTCGCCGTCGCACTTTGCACGCCTATGTCTCGCTTTCCGCGACTTTCGTCGCGGGCGAGACAAAAAATGAAAGGATATGGAGTGAATGTACATGTGACAAAAACGCACACGATACATAGAAAAATCCAGTTTATCAAGGACATGGCTTTTATTCCTGTCTACATCTTGATGTCGCCTGAAGGTCTTCAACTAGAGGTGAACAATATTCACCCCCTCAAGCGAGATCAAGAAGGCCCCTAGCGTGTACTTAAGCGGTATTCTTGACAAAAATTATATCAAGGTCACTCCCTTGCTCCCCATCCGCCATGGAGTGCCAACTTGGGCGATGCTCAGGGTTATCCAGCTGAAAGTACCAGGGTTACAAGAAGAGAATAAAAATGTTGAGCAACATCGATCGCAGCTAAAATATGTCATTGAAGCAATATATGTCGGGAGCGGTCAATGAGGAAAAAAGGTAAAATCGGGCAATGTATGCCTACAAATATTTGTCATTAAATAGCCCGACGAAAGACAAAAATAAGGACAAAAACAACATCGATAGACAAAACGGGGCACATCGAAATAGATGTAGGCAAACCTTGCAGTGTAACTTTGGTTGAAAGGGCAAAAATAGTCGTGTGTACAGATTATAACATTTTAGTAAAAACAATGAAAATATTGAACAGCCAAATTGAAAAAATAAATGAAGTAGTAAACGTATGAGAAATTCTCACACGGACAAACACGCCATAACTGTAATATTATAAGAGCATACATTTATTTTGATCAAGTTTGGTTCCATTGGCTCAGTAGTATCAGAGGAGAAGATCTTTGAATGTGTTTTCCCATAGGGTCCAATATTAAAGACTATGTTCCCTGCTGGCGGCCACATTGGATATAGCATGAACCTGAAATACACTTTTTTGTAAGGGACCACTCAAGGACTATTGTGGCCAAGTTTGGTACCAATTTGCTACGCAGTTTCAGAGAAAAAGATTTTTGAACGTGTTTTCCCATAGGGTGCAATGTTAAAACTATGTTTCCCGCTGGCTGCCATCTTGAATATTGCACTGACCCACTTTTTTTGTAAGGGACCTAAAAAGACTATTGTGGCCAAGTTTGGAGCCAATTGGCTCAGTAGTTTCAGAGAAGATCTTTTAATGTGTTTTCTCATAGGGTCCCATGTTAAAACTATGTTTCCCACTGGAGGCCATCTTGGATATCGCATGGACCTGAAAAAACACCTTTTTTTTGTATGGGACCACCAAAGGACTATTGTGGCCAAGTTTGGTGCCAATTGGCTTAGTAGGTTCAGAGAAGAAGATCTTTGAATGTGTTTTCCCATAGGGTCCAATGTTAAAACTATGTTTCCCGCTGGCGGCCATCTTGGATATCGCTGGCGGCCATCTTGGATATCGCTGGAACCTGAAAAATACCTTTTTTGTAAGGGACCACCAAAGGACTATTGTGGCCAACTTTGGTGCCAATTGGCTCAGTAGGTTCAGAGAAGAAGGTCTTTGAATGTGTTTTCCCTTAGGGTCCAATATTAAAAACTATGTTTCCCGCTGGTGGCCACATTGGATATAGCGTGAACCTGAAAAACACATTTTTGTAAGGGACCACTCAAGGACTATTGTGGCCACGGTTGGTACCAATTGGCTACGCAATTTCAGAGAAAAAGATTTTTGAACCTGTTTTCCCATAGGGTGCAATGTTAAAACTGTTTCCCGCTGGCTGCCATCTTTAATATTGCACTGACCTGAAAACACCTTTTTTGCAAGGGACCACCCAAGGACTATTGCGGCCAAGTTTGGTTCCAATTAGCCCAGTATTTTCAAAGGAGAAGATCTTTGCATGTGTTTTCCCATAGGGTCCAATGTTAAACTATGTTCCCAGCTGGCAGCCATCTTGGATATAGTGCGAACCAAAAAAACACTATTTTTGTAAGGGAGCACCAAAGGACTATTGTGACCAAGTTTGGTGCCAATTGGCTCAGTAGTTTCAGAGAAGTAGATCTTTGAATGTGTTTTCCCATAGGGTCCAATGTTAAAACTATGTTTCCCGCTGGCAGCCATCTTGGATATCACTCGGACCTGAAAAACACCTTTTTTGTAAGGGACCACCAAAGGACTATTGTGGCCAAGTTTGGTGCCAATTGGCTCAGTGGTTTCAGAGGAGAAAATTTTTGAATGTGTTTCCCCAAAGGGTCCAATGTTAAAACTATGTTTCCCGCTGGCAGCAATCTTGGTATCGCGCTGACCTGAAAAACACCTTTTTTGAAAGGGACCTAAAAAAGACTTTTGTGGCCAAGTTTGGTGCCAATTGGCTCAGTAGTTTCAGAGAAGAAGATCTTTGAATGTGTTTTCTCATAGGGTCCCATGTTAAAACTATGTTTCCCACTGGAGGCCATCTTGGATATTTCGTGGACCTGAAAAAACACCTTTTTTTGTATGGGACCACCAAAGGACTATTGTGGCCAAGTTTGGTGCCAATTGGCTTAGTAGGTTCAGAGAAGAAGATCTTTGAATGTGTTTTCCCATAGGGTCCAATGTTAAAACTATGTTTTCCGCTGGCGGCCATCTTGGATATCGCTCGGACCTGAAAAACACCTTTTTTTTAAGGGACCACCAGAGGACTATTGTGGCCAACTTTGGTGCCAATTGGCTCAGTAGGTTCAGCGAAGAAGATCTTTGAATGTGTTTTCCCATGGAGTCCAATATTAAAAAACTATGTTTCCCGCTGGTGGCCACATTGGATATAGCGTGAACCTGAAAAACACATTTTTTGTAAGGGACTTAAAAAGGACTATTGTGGCCAAGTTTGGTGCCAATTGGCTCAGTGGTTTCAGAGAAGATCTTTTTTGAATGTGTTTTCTCATAGGGTCCAATGTTAAAACTATGTTTCCCACTGGCAGCCATCTTGGATATTGCATGGACCTGAAAAAACACCTTTTTTGTAAGGGACCACCAAAGGACTATTGTGGCCAAGTTTGGTGCCAATTGGCTCAGTAGTTTCAGAGAAGAAGATCTTTGAATGTGTTTTTCCATAGGGTCCTAGGTTAAAACTATGTTTCCCGCTGGCGGCCATCTTGGATATAGCGCGGATCTGAAAAACACCTTTTTTGTAAGGGACCACTAAAAGACTATTGTGGCCAAGTTTTGTGCCAATTGGCTGAGTAGTTTCAGAGAAGATCTTTGAATGTGTCCAATGCTAACACTATGTTTCCCGCTGGAGGCCATCTTGGATATCACACAGACCTGAAAAACACCTTTTTTGTAGGGGACCACCAAAGGACTATTGTGGCCAAGTTTGGTTCCAATTGGCCTAATAGTTTCAGAGGAGAAGATCTTTGAATGAAAAGTTTTCGCTGGACGGACGGACGGACGGACGAGGGACACAAAGTGATGGCAAAAGCTCACCCTGGCATTAGCCAGGTGAGCTAAAAAGTAATAGTAAGAAAGACCTGAGAGAATGACTCACAGAACAGAATTTATTGTTTCTAAGCCTTAAAGAAAACATCATTCCCATAAATACAACCAATGACAAAGTTAACAAATACAAATTGTGAAACATCAAAGTACCAGCAAACAGGAAGTAGTAAAATAGATCTGAAAACTGCTTAAGGTAGATTGGTAGTCTTCCGCCATTTTGAATTTGTTAATTTTACTGTTATGGTAATATCTGCTTTTTAAATATGCAAATATTTTTATTTGTAATGTATCAATAAATATTATATCAGAGACACAAAAAGCAAAGGATCTTTATTCACTTAATTTTACATGTATTCATCTAATTGGATGATGTTTGGTTATTTTATAATTATATAGTTTGGAAGAGGATAATTGAAAAAGAGAGATAATCTGATAAAAATATTTTACATAGATATCACTATGAAAATTCACATTTTTCAAATTATATGGAAAACAAAGTCGGTGACCCCCTTTTTTCTTTATATGTTTTGAAAGTATATTCAAAGGGCTAATATGTGAGAAAAATAGAAAAAAAATCTATGGATTAGTTTTAAAGAAAATAACCAAATACCTGTTTTTCCCTATATATTCATTAGAAATATTTGATTATTTTGATATCAATTATTTTAAAAACAAGCATGGTGACCCCCCTATTTTATTTTTTTATTTCAATGCTAATATGATAGGGAATCTTTCCTGAGAAAATAAAGAAAATCTATGGCAAAAAAATTTGGACTACCCATCTACCTTAAAGATGTATTCTGCTGATGTTTCAGTCTCGTTGAAATCTCATTTGGAAATAATTTTACAATCATTTATTTTTCATATACAATAGCAATGAATTAACAAAATTATGTTTATCTTTAAATTGTATCAAAAAATTATTTATTTCTATCATATAAGTTCAGAGTAATCTCAAACTGAAGATTAATGCCCTAATTGGCTGTTGGAATCATGTCAAATTTTTATACGACAGCAAAAAATTTGAGGTCGTGTAATGGTATGGTGCTGTCGTCGTCGTCGTTGTCGTCTGTAGACACTTTTGTTTTTGGTCAATAACTTAAGTTCCAGTTGACCAATCCTTATGAAATTTGAACACAGTGTTCCTTGGCACAAAGGAAGGCTGTGGTGGGTTTTGGTTATTTTGGCCCCTCCCTTTTGAAAATAGGGGCCAAAAAGGGAAAAATTGGGTGTTTTCACATATTTGGTTGTAGAATATTTATTATTTATTGGATTTTGATGGGGTTTCTTTCATTGTGTTCCTAATAAAATTTCCTATCAGTAGTAATCAACAGATTTTACGTGGCATGTACCGTTCACGAGATCAATGGGGCCCAAAAGGGGGGGGTTTCAAAAATTTCAATTTTTAAAATTTTTAGTCCGATTTTGATGCAGTTTTTTGTAATGGATTCCTTTTGAAAATAAACATAGAGCTGCACCATCAGATTTTTAACAACTTGTTTCTTTTCCGAGCTATGAGGGGCCGAATGGGGACAAAATTGCAAATTTGCAGAATACCTACAATTTTTTTTTTTCTTCGGATTTTGATGGGATTTTTTTCTTTCGATTCCTCTTGATATAAGCTTTCAGTAGTATGCAATAGATTTGGTGTAGCTTTTACTGTTTCCGAGCTACAAGCGGTGGTAGGGGCCAAAATTATAATTTTTGAAATAAGTGAAATCTTTGTTTTTCATGAGATTTCATTTGATTTTTGTTTTGTTTTTGTTTTGAAGTCCTCTTGTTGTAAGGTTTTGGTAGTATATGTCAAAAGATTTTGCATAGCTCTTACTATTTCTTAGCTGTAAGGGATCAAAGGGGCTGAAATTGCAATTTTCAAAATATGTAAAATCTTTTATTTTTCTTTTATTGGATTTTAATGGGGTTCCTTTCTTTGGATTCCTTTTCTTGTATAGTTAAAGTAGTATGCTGACCAATTTGACATGTCTCTTACCATTTCCGATATATATACGAATTTTAATTTTTCTTTAGTTTGTGTGCAGCTAATTACTGATTCAAGCTCTTTATTGTGTCCATTTAATTACTGGGTCAAGCTCTTTACTGTGTCCTAATTCATTTTGAATTACACTTGTTCAAATTTCAGTGTTTCGACATGCTGCGGTCGTATTATGCTGGGCTCGGCGTAGCCCTTTATTACAAAATAGGGGTTGGGTTAGAAAAAGCCATTTTATGGAAAAAATATGCACTTTAGATATACTTTTTCTTTTTAAAAATCAGTGTTATATATTTTTGCAAAAAAAAAAATCACAAAACAAATGCAGTTTTAACCATTAGCTGTTTAAAAAAATTAGAAAATGTACATTTCTAGGGAAGATGAAAATGCTGAAATTGCCCCTAAAAAGCATGAAAATGGGACAAAACTTTCTCATATCAACACAACATATGATTTTGGGGAGCTGAATTTGTTCATTCCTTCTATTTACAGCTTTTCAGAAAGTATGAAAACAAGTTTAATACTCTAAGCTAGATTTTTTCAATGAAAATAGTCCAAAAATGGGCAAAAATGCCTAAAAATGAGCAAAAATGCTAAAATTGGTCACTTTTAAACATCTGCAGCAAAATAATTTGCACAGCAACCTATGACTTTTTCTTTAAATATTAAATTTATTGGGTGAGAACATTGCAAAAATCAAGGTTTTAAAAAAAGTTAAATACTTTAAAATTTTGACTCCTCACAAGAGTACATCCTTAAATATATGACTCTTTATACATAAAATTCAGATTAAACATCAAATCCTATCTACAGATAATTGCCAAGAAAATTTAACGATAGACGATAAAGTAAAAACTAAAAGTATACACATCTTTATGCAGTCCAATAACAAACTGTGATAAGCATATTTGACAACACTTCTTACAGTTGGAGATTGCAGAGGACATTCAGGTATCAATGCTTTCAACAAAAGGTGAAAAAATTAACAAACATCATTTCAAAACAAAATCTTTTATTTGCAAACAAAAGAGACAGAACAAATAATAAATATTGTATAAATGCTATTAGCAACTAAATAAACTTATGTTGCCAATAAAATAATGTAGATGTGAAAAAATGGCACCAAAAACCATATTTAACATTTTCAATGTTAAATAGTACATGTAATTGACCTACTTGACATAAATGATACTAAAAAATCTACTGTAACTATGGTTATATGGAATGTGATGACCCATTAAATTAAATATTGACATTGTAGAAGATCAAGAGCTATATATAGATCATTCTACTTTCTTTGCAAAATACTTCTGTAATAGGATATATTATACTAGTGCTGCCTATTATAATTAGTTCCTTGTAACTTTAAGCATAGATATAAAAACAGATACAGACAACAAGAAAAATCTTAGCATATGAAAACAAGGTGTTATTCTTTCTTCTTAAACTCCAAAGACATCTTCCACACTATCGCCAAAAATAATCGGTAATTAAAATTAAGAAAATTTATACATGTACAAACAATTTTCTATTGTGACTTTTGAAAGATATTAAATATAATACTTTAAAAACGAAAATAATGGATATAAAATATATCTAAAATGCTAGTTTAATACACGATTTTTTCTTTTTCCTGGTTTCAAAAATCCAACAAAAAGCACAATTTACAGTCATTTGAAAATTTATCTCCCCTTAATCTCTTTATCACGATATTTATCACATGAATATGACACTTTATGTCCTAGCTCTTTTTAAAAGTCCACCAATATTCAAAGCCAATGTATAAAATAATTGTATACAAGGATTCTCCAGAAAATCTTCCACAAAAAAAGCATATTCTGAAAAATTCCAAAAATGTTGACAGGAAATTAAGAAAATAAATAACACACCCATATTTATATAGATTAATATAATCAAAGCAGTTTATGTACAGCAGATATACATGAAATTTAAGACCTTCATTTCTCTTGATTCAAATGATACACATGAGATTCAGTATTTAATAAATATACATTTGAACCATGTACTGTCAATCAAATGATATTCTTGACATTCTCAAAATAGGTAGAAGTAAAAAATTTGTTTACTGTGGAAATTGAAACAAATTACTACAAATTTCTCAAAATAGGTAGAAATCAAAAATTTGTTTACTGTGGAAATTGAAACAAATTACTGACATATCATAAATAATATCAATAATTAAACTTTGATAAAAAATTGAACACACTATGCAATGTAACTTGAATTTGAATTATTTTAGGGGATCAAATCATCTCAATATGATTTACATGTAATGTACAAATAAATTTAAGCTTTGCTCTACCAGTTGAAATAAATATATAATCTTTCAACTTCCAAACAAAATAAATTGCTTTACAAAATTACTAGATTATGTTTGTAAGCATTAAACAACAACCACAACTAAATTAAAATTCAAGCTAAAATTTCAATCCAGTATTACTTTAAATAGGAGCTTTTACAAATGTATATTATGACAAACAAGTGTGGATCGTATTGCAAGGCAATACCAAGTCCCCTACCGGAAAGCAAGGCTTTGTTACACCAGCAAAAATAGTAAAAAAGTTTTCTGAGTCAAAGGCCCACAACTCTGTCAAAAATCAGTGGACTGGAACCAAACTTAATGTTGTTCTGTAACTCATTGAGGTAGACTCACATACTTAATTTTAAATCAATACCTGCAATGGTGTAGACAAAAAGTGCGGAAAACTGATATTTTACTAAAATTTTCTAAGTCAAAGGCCCATAACTCTGTCAAAAAATCAGTGGACCGGAACCAAACTTAAACTTGTTCTGTAACTCATTGAGGTAGACTCACATACCAAATATTAGATCAATACCTGCATTGGTTTAGAAAAAAAAATGCGGAAAACTGATGTGGGACTGATGGACAGACAGACAGACAGACAGACAGACGGATGGACGGAGTGCAAACCTAAAGTCCCCTTCCACTATTGCCAGTAGGGACTAAAACATCATTAATTACCAATAATATTCAAAGAAATATCAACTTCAGTAACAATACAGCTCCTATACCATCTTCCATGTCTTGTAACTTTCAAACAACTTTTCAATAGACTATTGCACTAAAAATCATCAATGATGACAGTGGCCTAGCCACTGAAACATGTCAATGCAAATAAAGTTACCTTCAATCTGTTGAAGTGTTGTTGTGTTATTAAAAGTACATGTATAATAATCATATAATTTTATTACACAACCCTACATACCATCGAGGTATCCACTTCAGGAGGTTCATAAGAAATAAGACTTACCAGGCATTGGTTCACTTTTTGAATATAAAAATCATCAAATACACAAATAATTTGTTCCTTAAACATTATATTCAGAAAACTAACCGTTTCATGGTTTTCTACATAAATATTGTATGACAATATAATTCAAATAAACTTACTGCTACGAATCTCAGTTTATGACCAACATCAGCAAAGGCCCATCTAAACAGCATTTAATTGAAAAGTTTAACAACACTTTCCGATATTTGGATGATATTTTAACTTTAAATAATGACAACTTCAATAAGTATTATAAATACATCTACCCTAAAGAACTTACTTTGAATAAAGCCAATTCTGATAATCATCATTGTCCGTTCTTAGACATCAATTTTGATATAACGAATGGTAAATTAGATACTAAAATTTATGATAAAAGGGATGATTTTTCTTTTCCCATAGTTAATTATCCATTTCTGGATGGCGATGTTCCATTAGCGCCATCATATGGTGTTTACATATCTCAACTTGTTCGATTTGCTCGAGTATGTAATAACTTTTGCGATTTCAATGAACGGAATCTTTTCATAACTGAAAAACTATTACATCAGGGTTTTCGTTATCACAAACTAGTTAAAACCTTTACTAAATTTTATCATCGATATAAAGACTTAGTTCATAAATACAATGCAACCTGTAAACATCTAATCAAGGCTGGTATTTCACATCCCTTATTTTACGGTAATGTTTTACATAAGAGTAAAAAATACTTAAACTCGCCTAACAACTTTATAAAACCTTTAAATCGTCTAATTCATAAGGGTTATAATTACGGTATTGTCGTCAAGTCATTACGTATGGCCTTCTTTGGTATTAACATTGATTTTTTGATAGGGTCTTTGCAATTTAACTAAACACATTCTAAATTTCTAAAATCTGTATTGCATGGACACGGGTTATGTATTCCAGTATATACATGAAATCATTATTCTAAACTCCTCACAGGAAGGGATCTTGGTGGAAGCTGTATACTGAGGATACATAACTTA
>MJUU01005000.1:75279-99440 GCA_002080025.1 Modiolus philippinarum
CCCCCACCAAGGTAAAAATAAATAATTTGCGTTCCTGCCCCCCTGTACATTTTTTTCTGGAAAAGCCCTAAGAAAATTTATACACGTACATACAATTTTCTATTGTGACTTTTTGAAAGATATTAAATATAATACTTTAAAAGCAAAAATAATGGATATAAAATATATCTAAAAGGCTAGTTCAATAAACAATTTTTTCTTTTCCTGGTTTCAAAAATCCAACAAAAAGCACAATTTACAGTCATTTGAAAATTTATCTCCCCTTAATCTCTTTATCACGATATTTATCAAATGAATATCACTTTATGTCCTAGTTCTTTTTAAAAGTCCACCAATATTCAAAGCCAATGTATAAAATAATTGTATACCAGGATTCTCAAGAAAATCTTCCACAAAAAAAGCATATTCTGAAAAATTCCAAAAATGTTGACAGGAAATTAAGAAGATAAATAACACACCCATATTTATATAGATTAATATAATCAAAGCAGTTTATGTACAGCAGATATACATGAAATTTAAGACCTCCCTTTCTCTTGATTCAAATGATACACATGAGATTCAGTATTTAATAAATATACATTTAAACCATGTACTGTCAATCAAATGATATTCTTGACATTCTCAAAATAGGTAGAAGTAAAAAATTTGTTTACTGTGGAAACTGAAACAAATTACTACAAATTTCTCAAAATAGGTAGAAATCAAAAATTTGTTTACTGTGGAAATTGAAACAAATTACTGACATATCATAAATAATATCAATAATTTAACTTTTGATAAAAAATTGTGCACACTATGCAATGTAACTTGAATTTGAATTATTTTAGGGGATCAAATCATCTCAA
The DNA here is from genome assembly GCA_002080025.1 of Modiolus philippinarum. Classification (NCBI taxonomy): domain Eukaryota; kingdom Metazoa; phylum Mollusca; class Bivalvia; order Mytilida; family Modiolidae; genus Modiolus; species Modiolus philippinarum. The sequence goes on from MJUU01005000.1 coordinate 76,128, forward strand.
TATGATTTACATGTAATGTCCAAATAAATTTAAGCTTTGCTCAACCAGTTGAAATAAATATAATATAATCTTTCAACTTCCAAACAAAATAAATTGCTTTACAAAATTACAAGATTATATTTGTAAGCATTAAACAACAACCACAACTAAATTAAAATTCAGGCTTAAATTTCAATCCAGTATTATTTTAAATAGGAGCTTTTATATTATGACAAAAAAAATCATTAATTACCAATAATATTCAAAGAAATATCAACTTCAGTAACAATACAGCTCAAATACCATCTTCCATGTCTTGTAACTTTCAAACAACTCTTCAATAGACTATTGCACTAAAAATCATCAATAATGACAGTGGCATGTCAATGTAAATAAATTATTGGCAATCTGTTGAAGTGTTGTTGTGTTATTAGAAGTATTATAATCATATTATTTTATTACACAACCCTACATACCATCGAGGTATCCACTTCAGGAGGTTCATAAGAAATGAGACTTACCAGGCATGGTTCCCTTTTTGAATATAAAAATCATCAAATACACAAATAATTTGTTCCTTAAGCATTATATTAAGAAAACTCACTGTTTCATGGTTTTCTACATAAATATTGTATGACAATATTACTTTGCATTATAATTCAATAATTCAAATAAACTTTCATTCAAAATCATATATCACAAGCCAGTACCATAGGGAATTCATTTATACATTGATAGATGTTTTTAAGACATTTAACTTGTCCAACTATAATAAGGACCCCTTAAACAAGACCACCTAATAAAATATTTTAGTATCAGACTTTTAAACTAATTTTTCAAGCTCACAAAAAGAATAAGAGTATATTCTGTTTACCAGTTCTAAGCTACATCACATATCAAATGTCAAAATAGTAACACCATCCTGTACTGTGGATTCAGAAATTAATGCAATGCACTTATTACATGTATAGTAAAAAACACAAATGGGCAAAAAAAGATTAAAAAAATTATCACCATGGTGATGCAGAGTGAATAAAACCTGACCAAAGACAAGTATCTCACAAAAAAAATAAATTTAAAATCAATCTGATCTGCCATCAGAAACATCTATAAGCAATCATCTAAAATCTTTCATTTACTTTGTGAATATCAACAATTCAATTAGATAATCTGCAAAAAAAAAACAAAAAAAAAACTCAAATAAATATAAAGACACCCAATTGTCAAAGAATCAATATAAAGAGGTTTTATGACAGAGATGATTATCTACATGTATTACATTATAAGAGAATCATGATCAAACTGCAAACAAAATATCCAGACTATTATCATATAATTCCAAATATAATTGTAACATCCAGTTTCATTAGTCAAAGTTTATAAATAGATAATTTCTAACAGACAATTGTTTTATCCATTATCCTATCATAAGAAACACCACAACAATGAGTCAAATAATGTTGAATAAAAATCTGAACAACTGAAAATTCCAACAAAGTTAACAAGTTCAGGAGACACAGATTAGCCACAAGTCAACTGACAGGTACTAAATTTCAACTTAAACTGTAAATCACCAAATATAACTATATACAAAATACAAGGTATAACTCAATATCTCAAATGGTGTTTTAAAATGAGGTCCAAACTTAATGGTAAGGTGTAAGTTATAAAGTGCAATCAGCCGAAAGACCATATAGAACACTTCATTATTTACAATATGGGACTTTCGATATAGGAACTCTCGTGTAATTGAAGGCGGAGACGATCACCTCAAATACCAGTAAGACGGAGTAAAATGGATTCTTGACCTACTGAAATAAATATATTTCACATAAAAAAACAAATATTTATGAAATTGAAGTGTATACTTATAATTGTTCCTACATGACAATTCTTTAACTAAATTTAATTGACTTAAAAACAATTAACCTAAAGCACTATGACGGATTCAATACCAGAGGCTCCCAGGAGCCTGTATCGCTCACCTGGCTTTCAGTTGCCACAATCAAGGTTACATTGTAATTTATACAGTTGATCTTCAGTTTCTCAAACTTTCGTAGCTCAAACACCTCCAATATCTTGAACTGTTTTTAAAGTCTGACCATGTTTTACTATATTTCTTTGTTGGGCTTTTTTGACAAAAAAACGTTCTTGCTAAGGACCACTTTCGACACCAGTTTTGAAGTCTAGATGTCATTTTGTAAATGGCAGTCATCAAACAATTTTCAACATCCGTTTTGAAGTAGCAACATCAATATCTATTTGGAAACCAAATTTCATTGAAATCGGACAATGTTGAATTTTCCTGCCTTTTTTGGCGGCCATTTTAAAAATGGCGGTCAAAGAAAATTTTTTATCATCAGTTTTGAAGTTACGACATCAAGACCAATTTGGAAACCAAATGTCATTGAAATCGGACAATGTTGAATTTTCCCGCCTTTTTTGGCAGCCATTTTGAAAATGGCGGTCAACGAACAATTTTCAATACTTGTTTTGAAGTGGCAACACCAATATCTATTTGGAAACCAAATTTCATTGAAATTGGACAATGTTGAATTTTCCTGCCTTTTTTGGCGACCATTTTGAAAATGTAAAAATATAAATATGTTGTGCGATGGCCACAAATTAACTATGAAACAAAATAAAATGGTATAGTTGGCCACGATTAGAAGATAAAAAACACAAAATGTACAAATTCAAAAACACATAAAAATGACAAAAATTGAAAGAGAGGGAGGGAAGAAATGGCGGTCAACAAAACAATTTTCAACACCGGTTTTGAAGTCGCAACATTAATATCTATTTGGAAACCAAATTTCATTGAAATTGGAAAATGTTGAATTTTCCCGCCTTTTTTGGCGGCCATTTTGAAAATGGCAGTCAACAAACAATTTTCAACACCAGTTTTGAAGTCGCAATGTCAATATCAATTTGGAAACCAAAATTCATTGAAATCGGACAATGTTGAATTTTCCTGCCTTTTTTGGCGGCCATTTTGAAAATGGCAGTCAAGGAACAATTTTCAACATCAGTTTTGAAGTCGCCACAGCATGGCAAACATTTTATCAATTTACACTTAACCTTCATCTTTTATAGTTTTGGAAATAAAAGATGAAAAATACGAAAATTTTAAAAAATTCGGTGTAAAAAGGACAATAACTCCTACAAGGGTTTATGGATTTTCTTCAAAATTTCAGGGTGGGTAGATCTTGATATGCTGAACATTTTTGCAATTTATACTTGACCTCTATCTGTTACATTTTTGGAAATAAAAATAAAAAATGCAAAAATTTTGAAAATTTAACGGAAAAAGGGCTATAACTCTGAGATGGGTTTTCAGATTTTCTTCAAAATTGCACAGTGGATAGATCTCATCATGCTGATCATTTTTACTCCATGTCAGATTTTTGATATCTGTAACGGTTTTCGAGTTATTAGCCCAAAACTGCAATTTACCCCTATGTTCTATTTTTAGCAATTGTGGCCATGTTGTTCGACCGAGGGACAAACTGAACATCAGTTTGAGAAGCCATACCCTGATGATGATTTAGGCCAAGTTTGGTTACATTTGGTCCAGTGGTTTCAGAGGAGAAGATTTTTGAAATTGTTGACAGACAGACAGACAGACAGATGGACGATGGACGCATAGTGATGGCAAAAGCTCACATGGCCTTTTAGGCCAGGTGAGCTAATAAACCGACCTTAGCTCAACAGTGTTCATTAATTAGTGATTCCCTCTCAATGTATTGATTTTTGGTATAGTATCAAAAATTTATTCCAGATGTCAGAACACGACTCATAAGTCCCATATTGAACATTGTGAACTGCTACTTTCAATGACTTTACTACATAAAAAACATTCCTTTTGAAATAAAATTTTAATTCATAATTTGGGATCGCTATGAAAACAAAAAATAATGGTACACCACAAATGCAAATTAATTCACCATATAACATTCAAGCGAAGAAACATTAATATCTAAATTCAAAGAACACAATAATACCTATCTTTACACCATGAGTAAATGTAAATCATAAACCTATTGCAGTTCAATGGATAGTGAAGTGAATAATTCATTGACAATCAAGCCAAGGGATGTAATCTAACCTATGAGAGTTGATTTAACACTAAAGCTGGTTGTACCATCTCTTGAGTTAAATCTACAGGGAATCTTGAGATCAGGTTGGCTACTTCACTGGTCAATTGTAACAACCTAAAAAAAAATCCATATTTAATTTCATAATTTAATAATGAGTAGCACAAAACCAAGATCGACATCTCCATAATAGCACAGTACATTTTGCTATGGTTTAAAGACAGTATTTTACATTATTATTTTTGTTTCAGTCATGTGAACCTGAGTAAAACTAAAGTGTATCCATTCTAGCAGCTGCATTAGTTCCCTTACATCAATGAGTATATATGAATGATTTATTTGGAATCCATATCATCAAAACTGTCTATCAAATCATTTATTAAAGATGGTTGAACATGAATATGAAAATATATGGCATGCCTGCTTTGACAAACTTATCAGTAAATTGTAGAAATAAAAATGCTGATACAGGAAATATTATTTCTGTTCACTGCAAATGCATAAAGATGGAAACAAAAGCCACATCGACTGAGGATTGTTGTTTCTGAATAAAGACAAAATGGTATACTTCACAGAAACACCTACCCAATAACATTAAGTTGAATTTACACTAGAGCTGTTGCTGAATGGCAGCCAGTTATACAACCTGCTCATTGAACCCTGAATCAATATAGTAAGTGCAAATTTAAGTGTGTGCAGAGTACTTGTATTGTGTTCACACTTGTTCTGTGGCCACACCTGTATTGTGTCCACACACACTTAAATGCCCAGTTTGAGATTGCCCTATGATGAATGCAAAGTTTGAGATAGCCCCTTTAATCACAAAGCATAAACATCAATATAAAATATCGAGGTATTCCAAGTTTTTATCCCTTCCTGAAGTATTCCGAATAGCCCATGCTTACAATTATTAAATGTCCAATGCAATAGGCGTGAACCCCTAAGGCAGTTCACGCAAAAAAAATACTGTGAAAGTATAATCGTTCGTGGATTTCCAATTTTCAAGATTTTGTTGTTTGCTAAAACCAAGAAATTAGGTTCCCAATGAAAAACATGTTTCCCTGGAGTTAAATTAGACCGTGTTCACATTAGAACTATATGCGATCGATCCAAATTAAGATTGATTCTTTTAAAGCCTGTTTATGTTCACATTTAAAACATATGAATCGATTGCGATCGATCCTAATCAGGTTTTATGTTCTCATCAGAACTTCTTCAAAGTACTTGAATCGATCGCAATTGATCTTAAATGTTCACACTATAGCCGTAATTGTCTCTATTTGAATCGATCCTTTTAAGACCACCTCTTTTTATCGGACCAAATAAGATCGATCGCAATCGATCTTTTTATAGTATGAACGGCTGAAACCAATTGGAATCGATCGTGATTGATTCAAATACTGTAAGTGTGAACAGGGTCTTAGTGATATTAATGAAAACCATGAAAATTCATGTCCACTAAAAGTACTGCCACAGTACAAATGCTATAGAGGGGTTTTTGTTTTTGTTTACATTCTGCTGCATTTAAAGAATCTGTGCACTGATTAATTCAGAACTGCATGTTCAGTGATTACTGACTGAATTCGGGATCAAACTACCTAATGACTGGGTTTTATGAAAATGTTGTGATTATTCTAGAACTATTCCACAAAGCTTATGTATGTGAACAATAAATCTAGATTGACTATGAAACTGAAGTGTGGACAAGGTATAAGATATTGAATATACATCATCACAATATAGATCCGAGCATGATCAAAACCCACCATTCTTTTTGTTCTGGTAGAAGTTTTCTGGTGCCATCACTGTGTTCCTGGTTAAGTGTATTCTTGACAACTTTAAAATTGTCTTCAATACTTTTCTTGTATGGACCAAGGTAAGCATTGTTAATGCTATTGATGGATTGCTGTAAAAAATAATATCATAAATATAAACTGACATTGACGGTAAAAAAGACATTTCATAGAAGTCTGCCAAAGTCTGTACATACTGAAATTTCAAAGATAATTTTCAACTATAAATTGTGATAATTATCTTTTGAGGTGATAATAATACAGGTCAACATATGAAACGGAGAATTTTAACATTCTTATCAAAATGGGATTTACTGATAATCAAAATTTAATGCTCTTGTAAATTTTAGTTGTTAACCTTATATCCATGGTATTTGACTGAAAATATATTTATACTACCAGTAGTTTTGATAAAAATGTAAAAAGGATACCGTATAAGTGGCTATTTTCGCGGGACGCAAATTTCGCGATTTCTTTCAAAATTGGTTGACTTTATTTTCGCGGGACTCAAATTTTCGCGATTGCTTATCATTTACTGTATAAAGTCTTATTTAAATTATATTTCGCGGCATGCAATTTTCGCGATTTCAGTATGGTCGCGAATAAAGCGAAAATTAAGTCCTCGCGAAAATAACCACTTATATGGTATTTCTAAAATAAAATATGATTTGCTTCTTTTCCCATATTTTATCTTGCCTAGTAAAGTAATAATTTTGTAATAATGAGATACATATACACAAGATGGTATGTTGCCTCCTTGACATTTACCCAATTTCCTTTCTTTTTCATTTATAGTTTGATATCTTATTTTTTACATCTATAAACTACACCATATAATGCTGGCAAGATTTTCATATTTAAACGTCTACATAAATCTTAAAATAAAAAGAAACTTTGATGAGAACAAATGTTTCAAGTTATTTAACTCAAGTCAGGAAAAATAAAAACAGTCGATTTTTTTTGTCGGATGCACAAAATCCTTTATTTTACTATTTATGTTTATTTTGAAGGTACTTACATATAAAATGGAGATCTGATGAGCTATATACTTGTGGTCAGACAAATTGTTAAGATCTGAATTAACTTGATGTGCCAGACATTTCAATTGATTCAAACTTGAAATATCATTGAAATATTCTGAAAAAAAATTATTATATTTGATAAAAACAATGCAGCAAAATAATTCAAGATTCTTTCCTACGACAATGTTAGTTCTAAAAATAGTAAGAATCATTTGCTTGTTTTTGCTCCATAAATACTAAGTTCATACATAAAGAGTATAATCATGAATGATTAGAATGATGAAATATGAACACTACTATTGTACTATTGTTTTTTATAAAGTTTTATTTTCTGTGACCAAAGTTAAAGAGACATAACTCCAGAACCACTCGCATCGCTGAACTTATTGTGGAGAAAAACTTACATATCATTGTTGAAGACTGTCGGCATTTTCTTTAACAAGTTATTGACTGGAAACCCCAAAATTTTCAAATTTTAAAAGTTTTCAAAGGTGTAACTCCGCAACCTCTTGAATCTATGAAGTCAAAAGTGAACTTGGCTTGAGTTAGTGTTGAATACAACTTAGGCCACATCAAATTAATTAATAGATTCTCATCCCCACCTGCCTCAATTTTTCTAAGCTGAATTTTTTTAATTTTCAATTATTCAGAAATTTTCTTTAAATTCCTATCAATTTTAGTGAAAATCAGTAAAAAATATAAAATAAAACCCTCCCATCCACCCAAGATTTTTTGTTACAGGTGGATGAGAATCTACAAATTATCTTGATATGGCCTTACATACAAAGTTTGAAGATTCATATTAAAAACAAATTACATATAAAGTTTGAAGACTATCTGCATTTTGTTTACAAGTTATTAGTTATTTTAAAAAAGGTCAATATTTTGAGGGTAATAACTCCTAAACCTCTTGGACTTCCTAACCATAAATCAAAATTGGCCAGTTTTGCAATAAATAAGATGCATACCAAGTTTAAGGTGGTACGGGGGTTTAAAAACTGTAAGATAGAATTTCCTGATAATTTCATGATTTACACTTTGTTATTTAGTGCATGCAAAAAATAAAACAAGATGGGAGCAGTCGGAAACGACAGCTAATCCCCTCGCCTGTAGCAATTAAATTTCCAAATTTAGTTTAAATTTCAAAATATTTTCAAAAGCAGCATAATCCTCTCTAAGACGCATCCACTGACCAAGATGACTGCTGTGCCACATGTAGTTTCTCAAATATGAACCTTAACGCAAACTTTAACCTGAGTCATTGAAGCGTAAAATGTAGGTCAGAGTGACCCAATTACCATCTGAAGCAGCATCACTCTCAAAGATGCATCCAGTGACCAAAGATGATTGATGTGCCACATGTAGTTTCTCAGATATAAACCTTAACGCAAAATTTAACCTGAGTCATTGAAGCATAAAATGTACCGGTAGGTCAGAGTGACCCAATTATCATCTGAAGCAGCATCATTCTCCAAGATGCATCCACTGACCAAAGATGACTGATGTGCCACATGTAGTTTCTCAGATATGAACCTTAGCGCAAACTTTAACCCAAGTCATTGAAGCATAAAATGTAGGTCAGAGTGACCCAATTATCATCTGAAACAGCATCTCAGATATGAACCTTAACGCAAACTTTAACCTGAGGTGGGACGAACGGACGGACACTTGGACAGACACTCAGACAGACGGGCAAGATGCTATATCCCCTCCACAACTCCGTTGGGCGAGGGGATAATAAAAATTTGGGGTCACCAGCATATAAGCGTAAAATTTGTAAAGTAAAAGTCTGACAGCTATTTTGGTTGAAATGATGGGGAAAATAGGCACAAATTTTAACAAATTTTTTAATTTATTTAAATTACATCAAATAGATATTTTTCAAAGTTGGTGAATTATTAACTAATATACTTGCCTTCAATTTGCATGAAAAAAATTTGGGGGTCACCAAACTTATTTTTGAGTAAATGGCAAAAAACTGATTTATTTCTCTATTACTTCTATGCAAATTATCTCCCCTTAATAGAACTTATGTTTGCTGAAAAGGTTGATATTCTACATAGTTACACCGATAAAAGTGGTAAATTTGATCATATTTAACTATTATCAGACATCTAAAATCATTTCGCCAACTTTCCACAGTGAATTTTAATTTTTTGCCAGATGCGCAAGAATGATGCAGAGTTTTAAACTTCCGTACTACCTTAAAGACAGTATGTTATTCCATTCACATGCTATCAAATGGAAACATTCCAGCAGTGTTGGAGCTAGAAGGTCGCCATGTCGCCAAATGCGAATTGAAATCTGGTGCGGTGAAGAAAATGTCATCCTCAATCGCCACATTGGTGAATTGAAAAAAAATAGGTGTTTTCATAGCATACAGTTAAAACCCAATTTGGTTAGTGTATAGATGGTTGGATTTCAATAACCGCTAGCTTTATTCATCAAAATATTGAAGAGAAACTTAGAAATTCATGCAAACATCTCTTTTTGGTGAAAAAGGAAAACTTTCTCACTTCTGGTTAGTCCAAATAGATTTGTTCTGCAAAATTACTAGTATGTCTAAATACCACAAAGTACCTAAAATACCAAATACCATAAAGAAGAATGTAGAATGTCCAAATACTGAAAACAAAGCTGCCCTTTGTATAGACTAGATAGAACACCTAAAGTATCACTGTTATTACTGAAAACAAGGTTTATAATTGTCAATGAAAACAAATTGTTTTTCCAATGAGTTCAAGTTGATTATTACACAAAAATGCACAGGTGACATCACCTGATTAAAATTACTGTGGAACTTTTTCTATGGCCATTGGAAGATTAGGAAATTATTTTTTGTATACAGCAAGATCAAAGACAAATTCAAAAACAATGAATAATTGAAACCATACATGCCATACCATGTCAAATTAAACAGAATCATGTGTAACAAAACTCCACCATTCAAAGCAGATTGACCTAATGTTACCATTACTGACCTAAGTTACCTTAGAGAAAAGGGTATGAAGATATAGAAGAAAAAAACAATCTTCATTGCTAAGATACTATGGGAGGATAAATGAATTAAAAGGAAAAAAATATTGAAGGGAAATATTTTGTGTAATTATTTTTTAGTGGCTAAAGATTTTTGAATGTGGCTAATGAAAATTTTGGGGTATTAGCCACGTTGGCTAATGCAAAATTTTTGCTACCACCAACACTGATTCCAGGACAGATGAACAGACAAAACAAGTGGGGCATCACATTATATGTCGTCACTCCTTAGTAAGGGGTATAAAAGAGTATTGTGAATTGTATGAAGGTTGTCAGTCAAATGACAAATTTCTACCAATAATCAAAAGTATAGTTTCAAATAAATATATAGCATAATTATTCAGTTCCAAAGCACAAACTATGACTGTTTTGAATTTAAACATTGTTGTTATAGAGATCATCTTTGTTATATGGGATTAATAAGTTCAAAAGATTTTGTGCATTTAGCAAATATTATCATGAGGCTTGCATTGGCAATTGAATCAATTTCAAAAGTTTTCAAAATGATCTATTTAAGTGTTCAATTTCTCAATTTTAAATTTTCCAGCAACAAGTCATGGCTTAGTATCCATCAAAAAGAGTAAGGCTAGTATTAATTACTATAAAATAAGTTATATTTTAATGTTAGGATTATTCCTTGTTTTAAATACGGTACAGAAAACAATATATACCATCAAGACTAGTTCTGTCATTTAAATATATCAAGTTGACTGGTGACGAGATGTATGCTGCAGCTCTTGGAAACAATCTGTCTAAACCTTTAGTTGTCAAATAATCCTGAAATGAATAAATTCATATATGCAAATGTAAGAAATTCATATAAGCAATTGTAAAGTATTTGATTTTATGTCATACAAATGTACTTCAGAATTTTCTACATTTTAATCGCTGGTCACATTTTGTTTTTCTGCCAGATTTTAGGACTTCTCTGGTTTTCTCCATTCAAAAGCATTCTAATTTTTAGCCCAAGAACCTCTACATTTTGTTTGATATTTGACAAAATTTCTTCCAATTAATTTTGTTATGTCACATTCTTTCATGGATAAATATTGCTTATGATAAACCTTTAAAAAATTAAGAGGAGTTCAGTTTCCTGCCAATTTTATACTAGTTTTTCTCTCAAAAACAATATCAACAACCTATAAATTTCCTTTTTGCTTAAATTACTTCTTTTTCAGTTTTCTCACAAAATATAACATTCATTTGAAATACTATGATCTATCTTGTATGAAGGAGAGGATTTGTATAGGCATTGCCTGTAATCCAATCCATTTGTTTATGACAATAAAATTTTTTGAATTGAATTGAAATTTGAAATACTATTTGTTTCCAAAATTGCTCAGAGAACATTGAATTTGATTGAGTTTTACACCTTTTCTAGTTTGCTGACTTTATTTATCTACATTAATGACTGGGATTCTGTCTCCTGTGTAGTTAGTCCATATCTGTTTGTATTAATGACTGGGATTCTGTCTCCTGTGTAGTTAGTCCATATCTGTTTGTATTAATGACTGGGATTCTGTCTCCTGTGTAGTTGGTCCATATCTGTTTGTATTAATGACCGGGATTCTGTCTCCTGTGTAGTTAGTCCATATCTGTTTGTATTAATGACTGGGATTCTGTCTCCTGTGTAGTTAGTCCATATCTGTTTGTATGTTCATTTTCAAATCTTTCAAGAACCATTTTTGTGTAACGTTATACACATTAAAAAAGATCTCATTTTGCTCTGCAGTGAAATTTGTCAAACATTTTTGGTTGGTTAGAAGTGTGCTTGAATTAAACATGTTTTATTCTTCAAACTTGATGTCTAACTATAACTATCTGTATGGTTTGTCTGTCTGTTTTCTAATTTTTACACAGCTTTGTTATAAGAAAGTATTTGCCCTTTTCAACATATTTTCTAGTCTATTCCCACATTACATTATTGGTTTTCCCCTTACCTGAATCTGCCCAGCAAGTTGTGGAAAGGAAGGAAGAGAAATAATTTTATTTTTTTAAGCAAAGTACGGTAATCATGGTCATTTTGCAACAAATGTCACCAACAAGAGTAGGATTTGGGGAAACAAAAAATATTTTATTTTAGACAGTAGATGCCACATACCATAAATTTTCATGACTTTTCTTGCTATTGATATGGCTCTTTCATACCTGCCAACTTTCACGATTTTGGCATGATCTACACGATTTTAACCTTCTGTCATGATGTCATGATCTTGAAACAAAAATTTAGCATAAAACACGATTTTGAAGAAATTCGCATGAAAAAATGTTTGTTTACACGATTTTGGTTGTTAAAAGGGAGATAATCCAAATTCTCGAAAGGATTAACCACATTCTCGATATTAGCCAATCAGAATCGGGTTTACATCTATCACGCGGTATTGGAGTGAAAAACAGCTGATTGGAGCCGGCATGTAAACAATCGCAAATATGACGAGTTTGGTTGATTTTTTGTTGATTTTAAGGCTTCGGCGACATAAATAAAGTTATGTAACTGGATGGACCGCTGCCAATCATAGTGAACATTTCTTGAGTTATGAAACAAGGTTCACAATCCCTGATACAACGAGCTGCAAGCACCACACTTGACAGTTCCGTGGTTGGCTATGCCAGTGACTAGGTCTTTGTCCATCTGAACATGGGATATATTATGTCGAAGTTTAAAAAGGAAATAATTTCAGTCCTAGATTGTTGAAAGAATGCAATCCCACTCTGTTCCAAATGCCATACAAAATTTCAAGTAGTAGTGATTAGTAGTTGCAGAGAAAACCATTATAAAAATTTCTACAATGGACAGATATCCAAAATTATGGGACACGTTGTCAAAACTTGCATACAAAATTTCAAGTAACAGTGATTAGAAGTTATTGAAAAGAAACTGTTTGCTATCACAGACAGACAATTAGACTGACAGACAGAATGATTCATATATACCCCTGAAATTTGTTAATGGGGGTATAAATATACATATAACACTTACATTTAACATCACTCCACTGAATGGACTTTTTTGTAGTACCTGGAGTAGTCTGTCCTGAACAACTGCAGCTGTAACAGTAAAATATAAAACTTAAATTTACATCAAATTCTTTCCTAGCCCTTACTAAACAGATGTCCTGCTAAATCAAATATACATCAATATCTACTATGATTTACAGTGACAGCCATCATAACCAGGATCAGTAATAACAGCCAGTCTACTTGCCCGAGGCTGGCTAAATTTTAGGAATACAGGCTAGAATTTCAAATAAAGGGCTATGCCGAGCGCAGCATGATACGACCGCAGCATGTCGATCACTGAAATTTGAACAAGTGTAATATAAAGTGAATGTGGACACATTAACTAGATGGACACTATACGGAGATTGATTGACATAGTAATCAACTGGACACAAACTAGGGAACAAAGAAATTAGCTCTTTTGATCCCTGAAAGCTCAGAAATGCTAAATCTGTTGAGTACTACCGACAGCTTACAACAAAGGGAATCCAAAGAAAAAAATCCCATTGAAATATGATCAGAAATAAAGATTTTACATATATATGAAAATATCAATTTTGACCCCTTTGACCCTTTACAGCTAAGAAACGGTAATAGATACGAGAAATCCAATGACATATTTCTGAAAGCTTAAGACAAAAGGAATGTAAAGAAAAAAATTCCATCGAAATCCAATGAAAAATAAAAATTTCACGTAATCTGCACATTTGCAATTTTGTACCAGTTTGGCCCCTCATTGCTCCGAAAGGAAACATGTTATCAAAAATCTGATAGTCAGGCACCATATTAATTTTTCATAAGGAATCCATTGAAAAAACTGCATCAAAATCGGACTAGAAATAAAAAAAAAAATTTTTGTGTTTTGCCCCTTTTGGGCCCCATTTTTCTCATGAACAGTACATAAGACCTGCAATCCATTGACATACCTCTGATTGGAAATTTCCTTAGGAGCACGTTGAAAGAAACCCAATAAAAATCTGATGAAGAATAAAAATTCTACAGCCAATTATGTGAAAACACCCAATTTTGCCCTTTTTGGCCCCTTTTTTAAAAACGGGAGGGGCCACAACATCCAAAAGCATTCAAGGTCTTTCTTTTATGCCAAGGAACATTGTGTTAAAATTTCATAATTGATCAACTGGAACTTAAGTTATTGACCAAAAACAAAAGTGTCTACAGACGACGACGACGCGGACGACGACGACAACGACGACAGCACCATACCATTATACGACCACAAATTTTTTGCGGTTGTATAAAAATGTGTACATGTATAGTGATATATACATCCTCGATATCCAAGGTTACGATCCGCTTTGCTCCTCTCATCTTTATCCTTGACAGATCTAGCCACATTTTTGAGACACAAGTTTCAAATTATCTCCCTTTGAAGTAAGAGTTTCAGAATGATTTATTGCAAAAAATTAAGATCATTTATGCTATCTAATAAAGCAACAATATGTTTAATTTAAGGAGGTAAAAAACAACAAATGGTGACAATTTTACAAGGTTTAAAAGGTAAAGCATACCATCAAAAAGTTTTATGGTGCAAACGAGAAAGTGCAGACAAACACGCACTCAATATGTTCAGAGATAAAATTATTACCAAAGTCACCAATAGAATAAATTTTTATAAAGATAATTATAAAGAGTCACCGCCTAAGCTGTTTGTTAACAGAATTAAGTTAAAATTAAAAGATCTTAGTAATAAATATGTGTTTGTACCAGTTGACAAAGCCTCTAACAACGTTTCTATTATTTGAAAGAAATACTACATCCATGTCCAACAAAATGAATTATCAAAGTCTAACACTTTCAANTTATACTAGTTTTTCTCTCAAAAACAATATCAACAACCTATAAATTTCCTTTTTGCTTAAATTACTTCTTTTTCAGTTTTCTCACAAAATATAACATTCATTTGAAATACTATGATCTATCTTGTATGAAGGAGAGGATTTGTATAGGCATTTCCTGTAATCCAATCCATTTGTTTATGACAATAAAATTTTTTGAATTGAATTGAAATTTGAAATACTATTTGTTTCCAAAATTGCTCAGAGAACATTGAATTTGATTGAGTTTTCTAGTTTGCTGACTTTATTTATCTACATTAATGACTGGGATTCTGTCTCCTGTGTAGTTAGTCCAGATCTGTTTGTATGTTCATTTTAAAATCTTTCAAGAACCATTTTTGTGTAACGTTATACAGATTAAAAAAGATCTCATTTTGCTCTGCAGTGAAATTTGTCAAACATTTTTGGTTGGTTAGAAGTGTGCTTGAATTAAACATGTTTTATTCTTCAAACTTGATGTCTAACTATAACTATCTGTATGGTTTGTCTGTCTCAGTTTTCTAATTTTTACACAGCTTTGTTATAAGAAAATATTTGCCCTTTTCAACATATTTTCTAGTATATTCCCACATTACATTATTGGTTTTCCCCTTACCTGAATCTACCCAGCAAGTTGTGGAAAGGTAGGAAGAGATATAATTTTATTTTTTCAAGCAAAGTACAGTAATCATGGTCATTTTGCAACAAATGTCACCAACAAGAGTAGGATTTGGGGAAACAAAAAATATTTTATTTTAGACAGTAGATGCCACATACCATAAATTTTCATGACTTTTCTTGCTATTGATATGGCTCTTTCATACCTGCCAACTTTCACGATTTTGGCGTGATCTACACGATTTTAACTTACTGTCATGATGTCATGATCGTGAAACAAAAATTTGGCATAAAACACGATTTTGAAGAAATTCGCACAAAAAAATGTTTGTTTACACGATTTTGGTTGTTGAAAGGGAGATAATCCAAATTATCGAAAGGGAGTTAACCACATTCTCGATATTAGCCAATCGGAATCGGGTTTACATCAATCACGCGGTATTGGAGTGAAAAACAGCTGATTGGAGCCGGCATGTAAACATTCGCAAATATGACGAGTTTGGTTGATTTTTTGTTGATTTTAAGGCTTCGGCGACATAAATAAAGTTATGTAACTGGATGGACCACCGCCAATCATTGTGAACAGTTCTTGAGTTATGAAACAAGGTTCACAATCCCTGATACAACGAGCTGAAAGCACCACACTTGACAGTTCCGTGGTTGGCTATGCCAGTGACTAGGTCTTTGTCCATCTGAACATGGGATATATTATGTCGAAGTTTAAAAAGGAAATAATTTCAATCCTAGATTGTTGAAAGAATGCAATCCCACTCTGTTCCAAATGCCATACAAAATTTCAAACCATTATAAAAATTTCTACTATGGACAGATATCCAAAATGATGGGACACGTTGTCAAAACTTGCATACAAAATTTCAAGTAACAGTGATTAGAAGTTATTGAAAAGAAACCTTTGCTATCACAGACAGACAGTTAGACTGACAGACAGAATGATTCCTATATACCCCTGAAATTTGTTCATGGGGTATAAATATACATATAACACTTACATTTAACATCACTCCACTGAATGGACTTTTTTGTAGTACCTGGAGTAGTCTGTCCTGAACAACTGCAGCTGTAACAGAAAAATATAAAACTTAAATTTACAGCAAATTCTTTCCTAGCCCTTACTAAACAGATGTCCTGCTAAATCAAATATACATCAATATCTACTATGATTTACAGTGATAGCCATCATAACCAGGATCAGTAATAACAGCCAGTCCACTTGCCCAAGGCTGGCTAAATTTTAGGAATACAGGCTAGAATTTCAAAAAATGTGTACATGTATAGTGATATATACATCCTCGATATCCAAGGTTACGATCTGCTTTGCTCCTCTCATCTTTATCCTTGACAGACCTAGCCACATTTTTGAGACACAAGTTTCAAATTATCTCCTTTTGAAGTAAGAGTTTCAGAATGATTTATTGCAAAAAATTAAGATCATTTATGCTATCTAATAAAGCAACAATATGTTTAACTTAAGGAGGTAAAGAACAACAAATGGTGACAATTTTACAAGGTTTAAAAGGTAATGCATACCATCAAAAAGTTTTATTGTTACAATTTATATCTAATACAGATATAGAAGCATTCTGATTGGATGCAGCTAAGTATAACTGCAACCAATCAAAATCATGGATTTCAGGCTTCAGATATCTAGCTAGATCTGCCAAGGTCGAAAACCAGAGGAGCAAATCCTAATCTTTGGTAGCAAAGATGAGTAATATATTTCACATTTTAAAATATTGAATTTTGGGCTAGCAACATTCTGAAAAGTTTCCTACCTTGTTATAACCATCATAACAAAATGTAAGTTTTAAAATGTGCAGAGAATTGGAACTTGGTGCAATTGTTCATAAATGACTCAGGGGGAGAACACCAGTTTTATTTTTTTTTCTCTTGGTCCTGGGGGTCAGCCTGGTGTTGACTAATGGTAGAAATAATATTTTTTTCTATTGTTGGTGGGGTCTAAAATATATGGTGTCCCCCCCTGGATGGTAGATTTAAATGGAATAGCCCTCAGATATCAAGGGGACTTCATACACTTATTGCACTGAGACTGCATAAAACTGTTACATATACATAGCAATGGAATACAAGTGCAAAGGAGTACAGTGCTGAAAAGTTAAAAAAACACATTAAGAATACATGATTTTTATGTCCAGAGTCCAGATAGAAAAGAGAAGAGCAAGGAGACTTACTAAAAACAGTACAGTAGTCCCCCTTTTGAAAGACCACCCCATTTGCATTAAAAAAGTGGCCTTACAAAAGGGGTTGTCTCTCAAAAGGAATCAAGCCAAAATTAAAATGGTTGAAAATATATATGTTGTGCAGCAGATTCCCTATTCTATATTCAGAGTTTATATGTACGATTGTCTCATGCACACATGTGTAATATCATGAAAATGATTTCTAAAACCTTCGATTTAATTATGTAATTAATTGAAATTATTGACTGTGCAAATATATTACACAATAATCTGCAAAATAGGTGGACAATTTACCTACTAATGAGTTTACTAGGCGTCAAAACTCCTACTAATTAACATGATAACAGGCTTTGGCCTGGAGCAACAATGTTTGATTACGTGCCAGGTACAAAGAGATTAAAAGGCTCATCTATTTTAATCACAAAAAGATTAACATCAACTAACAGAAAAATTACGGCTCTAGTGGCACAAAACCGCTTCACTGAGTCTGCCAACGATCATTCGTTTTTATCAACGTATTCATATTAGAAATAGAATGCGGTGTTTTACAACAATGAAATCGCTAACTAACTTCATTGGCCGTCGCCCTTTCCACTAAATTCGACCAAGGACGTTCTTGATTCGACGAGTTTAACTTTGTTTACGAGCGTAAACAACTTTCTCTATTCAAAGTCGCCATCTTTGTTTACGGATTATGCAATCATTTTGACCTTCGAGGTCAAATTTTAACACAATCCGGTGTTAAACTTCCGGGTCATCGCTTTTCACAAAGTTGTAAACAAACGAATGCGTGGCCGTTTCAGAGGAAAAAAAAAGACATTTTTTAACCCCGAAAGGATGGCCGCTGGTCGTTTTTTAGGGGTGGTCTCCTAAAAGGGGTAAATTTGTTCACAAAAGAGTTAATGCAAGAGAAATGTGGCCGGGAGAAAGGGGTGGTCTCTCAAATGAGGGGTCGTTCGAGAGGGGACTACTGTACATGTAATGCAATACCTGTTTGATTTCTAATGGGTGCTTTAGCCTAGGGCCTTTGTCCAGCTCCCTCTAGTATATTCTAAGGTTAAATAAATATAACATTTTTGCATCAAGCATAAATTAAGGTGTATCTGTATAGAAATCTAAATACCTTTATCTGTAAATGAATTACTGAATCTTCTTTGTTCTATCTTCTCTATAGGTTGCTGTTAAATATAAAGCATTATTTAAAATTTTGAATTATTCACAACATATGCAATATTCAGTTTTTACAAGATTTTCTGCAACAAACTATGAAAATCCAAATTATTCTTACCCCCTACCAGCCAAAAAAGTTAATTTCAGGAAACAAAATTCCAACTGCTTTCATCTAGTTACAACAATACACAAAATGAAAAGCCCATAATGTTGAAAAAAAATTAGACAACTAAAAATTTTTGTAAAATTTACAAATTCAAGGTCTTCATTTATAACTCTGCCCAAAAATGGCCAAGAAGGAAATTTAAACTTAAAACTGTAACTTACCTAGTTATAGCTATATCAAGTACATTTGTGTATATACAAAATATCAATCAATATTTCAAATGTTTTGACATGTAATGTAACTGACTGAAAGAACTGATGCAGTCAGATAGCTGACAGCGCGAGCCTAAGAAAATGGGAAAATCCCAATTACTGTCAGAAGTAGTCATCTCTTCAATATACATGTAGTATGCAAGTATCTAATGTAGGGCTGACATCCTTATGAAAAAGAAAGGAAACGGGGTAAATGTCAAGGAGACAACATCATCTCCAGGTTAAAACGACCCAAAACAAAGCATCTTGCAGTCATCTTACGGTCTCCAATACAGTGAGCAACCTCACACTATATAGCAAGCCCTATTAATGACCCCAAAAAAGTAAAAAAGTGAATAAACAAATGGAAACAAACCACATCCAATAGCCCGAATATCAAGAAACTAAAATTTTATAAGAAGACAAGGACAAGCCAATGACCAACATAATCCTGACTTGGGACAGGCGCAAAAATTGCGATGGGGTTAAACTAATTTTCTTGGATCCAAACACTTCCCCTATGTGTGGTGAATGGCTAAAAAATAACTAGAGCTGTCGCCAAATGGCAGCCAGGTATACCCCCCGCTAACTGAACCCAGAATCAATATGGCAAGTGAAAACTTGAGTGTGTGTGGACACAATACAAGTATGGACAAAATGATATACCTCCCCCTTTTTTCCTGATAATATTAAAAGACAAATTATCTCGCCTTCAAAATTTCAGACAGCAACCATATTACTTCATGCACATCTTCAGGTGGTGTACTAAAACTCTGCAACATTTCATTAAAATCCAAGCAGTGGTTTAGGAGAACATGCGCTGACAAGGATCACCCCCTCCCCCTTTTTCCAGAAAATATTCAAAGACGAATAATCTCCCCTTAAAAATTTCAGACAGCAACTGTATTAATTCATGCACATCTTCAGATGGTGTACTACAACTGTGAACATTTCTTCAACATCTAAGCAGCCATTTCAGAGAATATTCGCTGACAAGGTTCGCTTCCCTCCTTTTTCAAGAAAATATTCAAAGACTAATTATCTCCCCTTCAAAATTTCAGACAGCAACCATATTAATTCATGCACATCTTCAGATGGTGTACTACAACTGTGTAACATTTCATCAACATCTAAGCAGCTATTTAAGAGAATATGCTCTGACAAGGTTGGCCTCCCTC
The DNA here is from genome assembly GCA_002080025.1 of Modiolus philippinarum. NCBI lineage: Eukaryota > Metazoa > Mollusca > Bivalvia > Mytilida > Modiolidae > Modiolus > Modiolus philippinarum. The sequence continues at coordinate 96,432 of MJUU01005000.1, forward strand.
CTTTTTCCAGAAAATATTCAAAGACGAATTATCTCTCTTCAAAATTTTGGGCACCATCTATATAACTTCATGCACATCTTCAGATGGTGTACTACAACTGTGTAACATTTCATCAAAATTCAAGCAGCTGTTTAGGAGAACATGCGCTGACAAGGTACATGGATGGACAGAGGGACAGACAGACGGACGGAAGACAGGGTGATTCCTATATACCCCCAAACTTTGTTTGCGGGGGGTATAAATACACAAAAAGACTCACAATAAAAATCAAACCAGAAAAAAGTCCAACTTATCAAGACAAGCACCTTTACAATGTGTACATAAAACATCAAAACAATACACATGGGTACTTAATACACTCCACGACATAATTATCATAGTAACATGTTGTCTTATTTATACCACTGAAATTTTGTCTCATGTGCTTTTTCTCCATGTTTGAGCCTTGTCTATATTAATAATATATTTCATAACTGCAATTGTTACTCATCAATACATCTTGTCAATCCTTAGATTGGGTAAAAAATACCCTGTCAGTGTCATAGAGTGTCGATGTGTAAGCTTCTCAGGAAAATAGCACTGCTACTGAAAAGACAACATTCAATAAAGCTATTGAAAAAATAACATCCAAAGAAAACATAAATGAAATTATGTATCATTGATATAGGAATTTCTTATTTCATTAATGATTTTCCTGCATGTAAGACTCCAATTTTTGGCCAGTTGTGATGACAAAATTTACAAATAGATATATCAGTAAATTCCAGATTGCATGCAAGATTTAATATTAAAATACCTCCATCAACTCTTTACGGCATAAAATATCTAGTTGGGAACATAGTGACATCATTTCAATTTCTGTATCTACTGGTGTTACATCTCTAGATAACAGAGGTTCATGGTGTCGAACATCAACTGAAATGTGAATATTTATAACAAATCTACATTAAAAGTGAATTAGGACATAATACAGTGAAAACTGTCTAATCTCACACCTCTGTATTCCAACATCCTGTTACCTGTAAATGCTGCATAATTTTTGGGTCTCAAAGACAGCTTTAAATGCTTATTTAATTGTCCCTTAGAGAATTTGATCAGATACTTTATCATGTTTATACCGTACTTCAATTGTCAGGTGATATTTTGATGGTCAATTAAATCAAAATGAAACACATTTTTCTGATTAAATTAGTTAATTACAAATTGAAAATCAGAAATGTGTTTCCCTTTGATTATTTTTTATCATCATCCCCTCTACAAGGCTCTTGTTATAGCCCAAGATATCAGTAAAAAAACTTTCTAGATTACCTCTATACAACTTTTTCTTCCATACACATATAAAATTCCGAAATTAAAATCAATCTGAAAATACCAAGTGCACATATATTTCAAGATGAAGAACAGCAATAAAAACATTGTTTCATTGCTTGTTTTTACTGTGTATTTGTAAAGGGCATGTCTTTTTACTCAAATAACCTCAAACAAACTCAAATAAACTCAAATAAACCTATAAACTAACCTTATGCATATCCAAACAGAAGTAAAATAAGTACAAAATAAACCTATTTATATTATAAGTAGAGAACAATAAAAACACATGAATTTTATTGTGCAGTTATTTTATTGTTTTGATATTGTTCAAATAATCCAACAGCTGGTGTGTCTGTATCTTGTATACTGTAACTAATGAGATGACACCAAAATAGAACGTTTTCGTACCACAATAAAACAAAATGTTATTCTCTTAACTAGTGCCTTTTTGCATTTAGTGGTCAGATTTTTTACGAAGACTGCAATGTTTGTAAATGGTCTGCAAATGACTGGTATTTACCCAGCTTTCAACTTCCTTTCATGATTTATGTTGTACACTACATCTCTGTACCTTTGTAACTGGTTATGAGGATAAAGTCGTAAAGATTGCTTGCTTGCTTGCCCTAAGCAGCAGTACCCTAACTGCACTTGTGTGTAAAAGTAGAATTCTGCTTCTGAATTTGTCAATTTATCATTTTTGTGAAAAATATTGAACATTTAGCTACTTATGTTACAATGTTAGTGTCAAAAATAATACAACATTATGTGAAGTCCGTTTGACCCCAGGGGGTATTTGACAACAAGCTACACTACGTTTACTAATAATAGAAATTTGTCGCATTTTTCGGATAAAAAAGTTAATGAAATGAGACTAAATTATATTTTTGTTTTTAATTATCATAATTTTGTATAAGTCAAACTATATTTATGTTTATTTGAGTTTATTTGAGTATATTTGAGTTTATTTGAGTAAAAAGACGCACTGAATGCAAAGACTTTGTCTCATGTGAATTTACTTGCTTATATATCATGTTATTCATGTATAAGGTAATTAGCATTTTAATAAACTGCTAAAACAAGATATGTCCAGCCTGCAGGATGCATTACTTGAATATTACAATAATCTACAACAGGATGGATAAGCCTGTATGTGTAACAGTGTATTTATTTCGTCACAAACATTCTTTTTACATAACTATCCTCTGGTATTTATAATCAACAATCAAATGTCACTCTTGTTTTGTGGGAGTATTTGTAATGGTTTATAGTATCCATCATGAAATAAGTCCCAAAGCAACATATTTCATGGCTCACCTGGTGAAATAATCTCCAGACTGAATAAATATAGATATATCAACAAGTGATGACCCTAAAGGATGTCTCGCCTGTCCCTGCTGGACTCTAAATTGATGTGAAATCTAAGTGAACTAATCAGAAGAGTGTACATGCTCACTAGACTGTGAAATTGAGGTCAAGGACAAAAGTCACCTGCCAGACTGACATGTACTACCCAAGACCAACCTACATACCAAATATTATCAACCTACCACTTCTAGTTATTGAGAAATGGACTTAAGCAGAAAAACTTAACATTGCCACTAGACCACGAAATTGAGGTCAAGGACAAAAGTCACCTGCCAGACTGACATGTACTACCCAAGTCCAACCTACATACCAAATATTATCAACCTACCACTT
>MJUU01005000.1:114107-140933 GCA_002080025.1 Modiolus philippinarum
TTTTTTTTTTGAATTTCTATGGATGTAAAGTTTTAGTTGATAGTACATATTTTGCATAGCTCTTACGTTTTTTTCATCAATAAGTGATCAAAAGGGTTGAATTTTTCCCTATTTTGTTCCTAGCTAATAACTGTGTCAAGCTTCTTTTTGTGTCCATCTAATTATTGTGTCAATCTCTTTACTGTGTACATTAACTTTGAACTACTTTTGTTAAAATTTCAGTGGTCGACATGCTGCGGTCGTATCATGCTGCGCTCGGCGAAGCCCTTTATTAAAATGTGTAAAAAAATAAAGCATATGTAAATGTTGCTTGATAGCCATCCAAATACTGAAATTTATACTAGAGGCTCACATGAGCTTGTATAGCTCATCTGGGTGACTGGTTTTATTCATTGTTACCAAGAGATCATCCATTATTATCCATACTTATACATCAGTTCACCAGATGTTACAGTTTCACAGAGGATATCCAAAAATTATTGTCATCTTGGATGAGGTGCAAACATAAAAGTCACAAGCTTTGAAGGAAACCACCAAAGGACTATTGTGACCACGTTTTGCTCCCATTGGCTAAGAAGTTTCAGAGAAGAAGATCTTTGAATGCATTCCCATAGGGTCACTATGTTAAACTACGTTAAGCACTGGTGGCCTTCTTGGCTGAGGTACAAACATAAAAATCACAAACTTGGAGGTGGACCACCAGTGGACTAATGTGACTATGTTTGGTTTCAATTGGCTCATTAGTTTCAGAGAAGATGTTAGAATGCATTTCTCATAGGGTCCTTATGTTAAACTATGTTCCATGCTGCTGGTGGCCATCTTGGATGAGGTATGAACATAAAATCGAATTTTGAAGGGGATCACCAATAGACTATTGTGACCAAGTTTGGTTCCAATTGGCACAATAGTTTCAATGGAAAAGATCTTTGATTGCCTTACCCATAGGGTCCCTATGTTGAACTATGTTCCCTGCTGGTGGCCATCTTGGATGAGATGCGAATATGCTGTACATACCGGTACATAGAAATTGTAGTCCTTGATAAGCTTGACACTTTTGCAATTAGAACTTAACCTGTATCTCAAAAAGTTTTTGAAAAAAAGTAAAAACATATAAAAATTAGGGATGTCAACGAGTACTCGAGTATTCAAGTATCGCTCGGAAGGTACGAATATCGAGTATCAAATTCGTACTCGAATACTCGGAATTATATTGTGAACTTAACTGCCTCTGTATTTCAGAGCATTACGTTAAAAATCACAATAAACTTGTAACCGTCCCTAGATAGACACAATCAAAAACAGATTGTCTTCAAATATAATGAAGAAACTTAAGAAACACACATGAACCTGTAGTTCTATATGTTACTTAGATTCTCTCCAAATACTTATTAGAACATGTTGATATTTTTACACGTGATTTCTGTAACAACACAGACAAAATTCTGATTTTTTAAAATTTTCAATTTCATTTTCAAAAACACTTTTTAATGAAGAAAAAGGGATGAAAAACAACGAAAACTGTCAAAATAAGTGTAAGACGTGGACAGAAATTTATTTCTCATTGGATTTTGATAATATTTACACAGTAGCTTTAGTTCGGGAATACCTCAAGCTATTTCGAAGATGATTCCTTGTTAAGGTCTCACTATACAGTTTCGATGTCACCATGCATTCCTATGTAAAATTGCCAAACTTTGCAGGTTCAGCCTGAACGTATAGGTGTAAAGTTTGCAATGAGGAGTATATTGTTGCGAAGCATGGATACCATAGATTTTATAAACAATGTAAAAAGTGGACGAGGATCGTTGAATTTTTTCACAAAATAAGCTCGAACATAAACTGCTTTAAAAAGCACATGTTCACCTTCTGTCAAATTTCTGTCCACATGGCCGGCATGACACCGTCTCACTCATTTATTGATGCGATATCCCTACATACTGGTCACAAATGCCAATTATATTTGAAAAGTACACTTTCTCTGCTTCAATTTAAGCAGTCACATGTAATGTTTCCAAGTAAAATTAAATATCTATCACTTACACTGTATTTGATTCCACTTTAACTTTCTGATATAACTATTTAGCTAAGGGGCCAATTGACCCGGAAGTGTATGTTGAGACCTAAATATTTTTGTAGTAGTCGTCCCCCTTCTTAACTTTGAAATTTACCACAAATATGTGGGGTTTCAAATTGCTGGAGCTGCAGGGATATATGGCTATGCATAGCCAATGTTTATGAAACAAGTGCCAGGGCCATAAGTGCTATTTGATCACAAATTTAGAGGAGTAGAATTAAGAGATAGCCGTCTTGTTTTTTAGAATCTGAGGGGTAAATTGTAGATTTTACTGTTCTAAATTGATTTTTTTTACGACATATAAGTGGAGTCAGAATATGGATATTTGTGACAGTAAAATCATAGATTTACCCCTGAAGATAGAAAAATACAGTTTGGTTATCTCTTTCAAATGCAAATCCAAATATGATCTTTTTATCCTACATTGTCTTTTTAAATTACCATGCAGAGTTAAGAATGCGTGTGTGACATCATGTTGCTATTGTTCCATCTGTAAATGATAGATTTTATCCCTTGAAAATTTATACATCATCCAATCAAAATTAGTGTTGCAAACAAAAAATTCATTAGAATCAAATTTTTCTTACCAAAGGATTTTTCTGTAGATATTTTTACCTCGACATTATTTTTATATCAGTTGCTTTGATTCTGTTTAAAATTCATGTTTTAAAACTAGTACTTGTTTTATTTAAAAAAAAAAGAAAAAATATCAATGTTTTACTAAGAGTTCCATAGAATGAGATGTGTGACAGAATATTTTATTGACATTTTTGGAAAATCCCCTTTACTTAATTTAATAACAGATGTGTTTAGTATTTCAGTTAATTACAGGTTGGTATATTATCAAATAAAAATGATGTCTATGAGGAAGTGTATTGAATAGCTTATAAATTATACCCTTTTATTTTAAATGCTTCCTTGAAGAGTTAAATAAGTGGATTGGAAAACAATCTTCCTGCTTAATTTTGCTTATTATTATCTGTACATGTTGGCAATGGGGTTTTTATTGACTTGGTCATTATTGTTTTTCCCACACACTTGTAAGTTTTATTTCCACTTTTGTTTATTTTATATTATATACATATGTATATTTTAAATAAGGTAAAAGTTTTAGATTTGTATAGATAATATTAAATGTTTTTAAGCACTATAATTTGAAAGGAAAATAATTAGTAAAGTAAATGAAGATTTTGATCATACCACATAATATGAAAAAGTTGTAGAATGAATATGTTTGCTTATAATTTATATCATTTGCAAATAGTTTAAGAAGGGCCCAAATGCTGCAAAATGGTCAGTAGTATTGTACTAGATATTTAATCACTGTATCTAATCCTTGCTCAGTGAGAGCTTGAAATTCAATAGATATTTAATTTTTTTAACAGGATGAGAAAATTTGACCAATTCCATAGTAGTTCAGTGTATAATCATCTCCTTTTGATAAAACTTTTTGAATTTTTAGCAAATATGCTAAACTTGATACCTAGTTGTTCATTTTATTCAAACTATTGTGTTTAAGACATACAAAACCATTTAGACAACAATCTAATTGAATTATTGAAATTTTGCTTAGACCCACAAAAGAGATGCTCAGTTTTGGACATGCACCCTAACTACTGAAAGTAAAAACAGTTTATTTAAATACCGGAGCACATTAAAGGTCTCTTTCAATGAAATATCTCCATGGAATAAAAATATATTAAAAGTAGTTATCATAAAGACGTGTTAGTAACAGTAAATGAAGTACCGGTATAATTTCATTGCAGTTTGGAATATATATTATTCACTATGATTACTTAAAAACAATTTTTTTAATTTTCAGATTTAAGTCTGTTATGAGAAGACAGGAGACAACTATTATTGGCATACAATCAAAACCACTGTTCAAGTATTTCCTAGTTTTTTTTATATTGAATTTGTCATCTTTCAGTATGGCCGACAGCCTAACAACTCAACAAAGTAATGAAATTCCACTGGCAAAGGCAAATCTGCAATTTACATTCAATCTTCATAAAAAACTGTCAGAAACTGAAAAAGAAAATATATTTTTTTCTCCATTCAGCATTTCTACAGCTCTGGCCATGACCTTGCTTGGAGCAAAGGATAGAACATTAAACCAGATGGCTGAGGTATTAGGAGTTTCAGATTTAAAAGATGATATCCATTCATCTTTTGAGAATTACTTAAGTTTTATCTTGACTGGAAATGAAAATTTTACTCTTCATACTGCAAACCGCCTTTTCCCGAACCATAGGATGAAAGTTGAAGATGATTATATCAATAGATGTATAAAACATTATAAAACCGATGTTGTTCCGTTAGATTTTTCTCACAGTGAGGCTGCAAGGAAAACCATCAATGATTGGGTCAGTGAAAAAACAAAAGAAAAGATCAAAGATTTGATTGGTTCTGGTGTTTTGAATGCTAACGTGTTTATGGTACTTGTAAATGCAATATATTTTAAGGGTAACTGGGCAAGTCAGTTTGATGAAAAACGTACACAAAAAGATAAATTTCACATAGATTTTTCAAAAGAAGTTGAAATTGATATGATGTATCAGAAGAAGAAATTTAATTATAGTTACAGTCCTAAGCTTTTCTGTAGTGTTTTGGAAATGCCTTACAAGGGTGAAAGTCTTAGCATGGTTTTTATCCTACCGGACACTATTGATGGTTTGTCAGCCATTGAAGAATCAATAACACCAGAAATTTTCAACAAACTTCAAGGTACCATGAGAAATGATAAAGATGTTGAAGTATATATACCAAAGTTTAGACTTGAAACAAAATTTGAGCTGTCATCAGTTTTAGCCAAGCTTGGCATGCCAGATGCATTTGATGGCGAAAAAGCGGATTTCTCAGGAATGGATAAGACCAAAAATGTCTTTATTTCTCAAGTTATACATCAAGCTTTTGTAGAGGTTAATGAAGAGGGTACTGAAGCAGCAGCTGCCACTGCCGTAAAAATGATGAAAAGAGCAGCTGTAAGGAATTTAATTTTCCGAGCAGATAAACCTTTCTTATTTTTTATCAAAGACAGAAGAACAAATATGATATTGTTTAGTGGCCGATTTACCCATCCTGAAGAAGATGCAAGACAAAACAGAGAAGAACTATAAAAGTTTATTTGTAGTTCAGTTATTCTATGTAGTATGTATAGCAAAGTGTTAAATTCCATTGATTGGCACATTTGTATCATAATAGTTGCATAGAACACTTGCTGAAGATCAATGACCAAATAGCAATGGTCAAATTTTCTAAATAAAGTAACACATTCCAGCACACTGAATATGTAGTATTATACACATAATATAACCAAATAATAGTCTAAATGAATAACTCTTTGCTGATAGGACCAAAAGCACTAACAATAATAGATGTATAACAGATTTATGTGATGCATTAAACTTGCATGACATACCGTGTAGCAGGTTAAATTAGGGGGTCGAAAATTTCACATATTTGAGTTGAAAAAGTATGCCAAAAATTAATGGATGGGTTTTTAAATTTCACGTATTATCAAATTAAAGGTCCTATTTATATCATAAGAATATATGAATTGGTTTTTGTGATTTTGTTTTATCCGCGAAAATAAAAACCCCACAAAAAATACCTGCTATACGGTAGCCTAATGCACTTAATACAGTAAAATTGTCCGATGCACCTTACAGAGCAACATGGTTAAATACGGTAATGTTAAAAGAACATTGAAAAGTAGATATGTGATTGACAAGCATAATAGATATGGTCAAAAACTGATAATACATTACTTATGATTGTATTATTGAATTGAAAGATATAAAGAGTTTAGTGTACAAGTTCAACAATAAATACATCCATATATATATATGTATATAGTTCTTTATAAATCTACAAGCACATCCATGAGGTTACCATAAACAATTTGAATTGGCATGTACATGTCACAATAAAATCTTCAACACTACATCCATAGAGGTGATGATATAACCCCACCGCAATTTTTACCCCGTCCCAAGTCAGGAATATGTTGGTCATTGGCTTGTTCTTGTCTTATTATAAAATTTTAGTTTCTTGATATTGGGGTTATTGGATGTGGATCGTTTCCATTTATTTATTCACTTTTAACCCTTTTTGGGGCCATTTAGGGCTTGCTATATGGTGTGAGGTTCCTCACTGTGTTGAAGACCGTAGGGTGACCTCTAGATGCTTTGTTTTGGGTCATTAAAACCTGGAGATGGGATGTTATTTCCTTGACATTTACCCCATTTCCTTTCTTTTTCATATTCAAGAAATCAAAAAATAACCTTCAACAATGAGCACATCAAAGCATGTCATGATACAACCTTGTGAACACATTCAGAGAGGTTACAATACATTCTTCCATGGCATGGTATGCACATCCATTAGATAACAATGTAATCTTCAGGAGAAAGCACCATAAAATACGACCTTAAACAGTGAGCATGATCATATTCATGGAAGTCATACTCTTAAACAGTGAGCAAATTCAAAGAGGTCATACTATGACCTTAAAATGATGAGGGCATCCATTGAAGTTATGCAAAAAAAATCAGCATAAAGATATCACTACATAACATTCAGTGATAAAGCACCTCACAGCAATACAGTTACAGCAGTGAGTTCATACATAACGATAAGAACCACCACAAAGTTCACAATACAACCGTAATCAAGAAGGCACACCAATACAAATCGTAACATATAAATCGGCAATGATGTACACCCCCAAAGAGGTCACATTACAACTCTCATCAATGAGGTAACCTCGCATTATTACCTTAATCTGTGACAATATTGTTACAAGTTACAACTGAACTCTATATAATAGACACATCCAAGGTTAGCACAAGTCATTTTTCAACAATGTAACAAAACGACTTTAAATGTAAGCACATCCATCCAGGTCACAACCCATTTTTCAAAGGTCCGCCTTCATATTTATCATACTACACCATTCAAGACTGGACACATTTGTAGAGGTCACCGTATGCAAACTTCAGGTAGCAATGAATGAATATGAATAAATGCACATGAGACAATGTCTCTTCAAATACATGGTAAAACAAAGCAATGGAACAACACTTTTGTTGTTGTTCTTTATCTTGAAGTCACCATGAAGCCTTCAATAATGAGCTTTGCTCATTCCTCAGAAAAGAAAATTCAAGATGGTGCTTAGCACCGGTTGTAGGCATATCCACAGATTTCACAATACTATGATTAACAATGATCCAAGAAAAAGGTTGAACATAGAAAGTGCACCATTAAGCATATACATAAAGGTTACAATTTAACATTTTCCTTAGCATATCAACAGAGAGGAAAACATCACCTAACAAGCATTTTCACAGAAAGCAGCATACAAACATTCAACAATGAACTTACCGTAATATCCATAAAAGTCGCCATGCTGAATTTTCTTTAATATTCACATCAAAAATATTTCAAAACTATAACTATTGAGTCCATAAATAGAGGTCACGCTGAAACCTAAAAATCCAGAAACCCCCAGAGGTCATTTTACATGTTTTGAGCAATAATCCCCTCTATGGAGACCAATATTTAACCTTCAACATTATTTATTACCTATGGGTCTTTGCTGCTGGTGGACTGTTAGTACCAAAGGGTATTCACCAAACTAGTAGTCCAGTCATTCTGGTGCTGCTTTGAAAGCCAATTTTATTTGGAAACTCACTAGAGCGTAATTGGAAAATTTTGTTTAAAACTAAGAAATATAATCTTCCTCATATCTTTATTTAGCCGGTTTTGTTTTTCAATTATAAATAGTCTTGATTATTTGTTCTCAATCAGTTTTTATTCATCTATATCTGGATTTCCAATGTTTTGATTTTATCTTCTAGGAAAAGGAGTACATTGTCAAAATGGCCATATACAGAAAGTAAATTTACAGTAACTTCAGTATTTTGTTATTTAGCACACATGTAGGTGCATCCTTATTGAAACTTCTACAAGTTTCAACCGCAAGGTAACTCCAAAAGTTGAACCATACAACCTTCAGCAATTGACACATTCCTATATAGGTCAAGTACAACCTTCAACAACAAGGACACCTCTTATAAAGGTCACTGAACAGCTTTCAACCAGGGCATCACTATAGGTCGGTCACCAAATAACAATCGACAATGAGCATATCCATATTTATTCACCAAGAAATTTTAAACAACTCTCGATAACAGGGAAATCTCTGTAGGTCACTACATACTTTTTAAACAATGAAATTCACTGTATGTCGCCATATAACATTAAACAATTAACATTTCATATACTCACCGAACAACCTCCAACAATGAGAATAATTAAGCTCGCCATGAAATCTTTTACAATACCGATATTCTGGTGGATCACCATACACCATTCAACAAAGGTTGTATACCGAAAGGTAACACTGCAACATGCAACAAGACGCATATACTTTTTTTACCTTTCAATTTAAGGAGACAAGGGAACAATAACATTCTGTTATAAAGTAATTGTACCATGAAAATACTTGGCCCAGGATACACTCAAAATAACAGATAGGCTTTTATTAATAAAATTAAATAATATGATTATTACCCAAATAGGTCAACTACCACGTTTCCAGGAAATCCCTATGTTTAGCTCACCTGACCCAAAGGGACAGTGTGAGCTTTTGTCATCACTTGCCACGGTGTCCGTTGTCCGTCGTCAGCCCGTTACGATGTCATTTTCATCAGCACCTTTGAAACCACTGAAGCAAATTCAACCAAACCTAATAGGAATGATGTATGGAAGTTTCTTCACCAAGATTGCTCATTCGGTTCCAAATCCGATAAAGCACATGGCCACTAGCACGGGAACTTAGTTTATCATTGGACCCTTGGGGAAAAACATCATTTTCAACACCGGCGCTGAAACAAATGTAGAAATTTAATTAACTTGTACCGGAATGATGTAGGAAAGGTCCTTTACAAACATGATGTGATTGTTCATTTCCTTCCGATTTGTTGAAAAACATTGCCGCCAGCGCAAAACATAGTTTAACATTGGAAATCAAAGGGTCAATGTTAGCATCCGTCGTCCGTTAGCTTTTCACATTTTCATCATCTCTGAAACACTGCAAATTCAACTACACTTTACAGGAATGATATATGGAAGGTTTCGTACAAAGATTGCTCATTACGTTCTGATCCAATAAAAACATGGTCGCCAGGGCGTAAGAAAGTTTAACACTGGGCCCTTTGGGAGAACATTATTTTCATCATCTGCTCTGATACTTTTGAAGCAAGCTGTATGGAATGGTGTATGGAAGCTTCTGTATAAAGATTACTCATTTTGGCTGGATCCGATAAAAACAACCTAGATTACCATTTGACCCTATAGTAAAATCATATTTTGATTGTCGCCTTTGAAACCACCGAAGCAAATTCAACGAAACTTTACAATAATGGTGTTTTGGAGGTCCTTCACGAAAACTGCCTATTTCATTATAACTCGACAAAAACAAGACTACCAGAGTGGCACTGAATAGATTAATATTGGACCCTATGGGGAAATCATCATTCTGAAACTATTGAGGCAAATTTAATTAAACGATGTATGAAAAGTCCCTAAAAAGATTGCTCATTTCGGTCGCATATGAGAAAAAAAAACATTGCTGCCAGTACAAAACATAGAACTCTTAAAAAGTATATTTTGATCATCTTGTTTGAAATCACTGAAGCAAATTCAAACAAACTATACAGGAATGATGTATGCAATGCCTTTTACAATGATTGCTCATTTCGTTCCAAACTAATATTAAAAAAAACATGACCACCAGCAGGGAACCGTGATATTTTGAAAAAGGACCTGCGAAAACGGAGGCAAATTCAACCAAATTTTGCAGGGATTATGTTTTGGAGGTCTTTTATTCATAAAAATGCTCATTTCATTCTAACTTTACAAAAAAAAAAAATGCTCATTTCATTCAAACTAAACAAAAAAATGCTTATTTCATTCTAACTTTACAAAAAAAAATTGCTCGTTTCATTCTAACTTTACAAATAAAAACAAAACAAAACAAACGACAAACAACAAAAAAAAAGGCAAACCACAAACACAGCATATAGATTAACATTTGCCCTTGTACGAAAATCAAAATATGATCATGTTTCAAAAACCACTGAAGCAAATTCAAATAAACTTTACAGGAGTGATTTATTGTATGCGCCTTTTACAAAGATGCTAATTTTGTTTCGATCCAACAAAAAACATGATCGAACCAAACGTTAAAGAAATCATTTTTTATAGGTCCTCCACATAAATTCCTCCCATTTTGTACCGATCTTACACTTTTGCAAAAAAACGTCATTTTCATCATCTGCTCTGATAATATTGAAGGAAATTTAAGTTAACTGTATTGGAATGATATCTGGAAGATCTTTTGACAAAAAAAAAGAAACCTCTGAAGCCATTTTAACCTATTTCAAAATGGCTTGGAAAACATCAGTTTTGGTCGTCAGCATAGGCAGGCTTAGAAACATTTTTTTCTGGTGAGCGATTCGGACTTCGTCTCGGAGCCTCCGCAGCTTTACTTCTCAAGAATCTTCATAAAAATATAAAACTTGAGAGCTTAACAAAATAAAAGTCGGAGGATATGGCAAAAAGATTTTTGAGTACACGTTCCACCTAGGACATTGAAACTATCCCTTAAGCTATAAAGATACAAATATTGGTCACAATAAAGATATATAGTACTATGGCTCTGTCCTTAGCTGATTTTGGCTTTCCCTTTAAGATCCTATTGGTAATTTGTTCCCTATCAGATTTTACACATTTTGGTTTATGGATTTCCAAATGTTTTGTTTGAACTGCACTGAAGAAACATTAGCTGTCGAAATGCGCATAATCAGAAACTAAATTCACAGTAACTTCGGTATTTTGTTATTTGATCTACACCTTTGAGCACATATTTATAGTAAATCATACTATTTTCGGCAATGATGACATTTTCATGCATGAAGTTGAATTTTATAACCACATTTTTAAATGAAAATTCAGGTATATTTTCGTTCGCATCGTCCGTTTGTCCGCCAATCACAATTTCCTGTGACATAAAGTGTTTTAATTTTGTTACAGAATTGTTGCATATGCGCAATGATCTTCTAGATTTTCTATATTAGTCTTATTGCAAACAAGAGGCCCGAGATTTCCATTTTGACATATGTCCTTCTAAATTTTTTTATACCCCACTTTAATTTTGTTGTAGAATTGTTACATATAGTCTTTAGATGCGATATAAGCTTTCGAATTTTCCATATTGACCCTGGTTCAAACATGATAGCAAGATGTCCAGGTCTGTACCTCATCCAAGATAGCCACCAGCGTGGATCATAGTTTTAACATTGGACCCTATGGAAAACGCATTAAAAGATCTTCACAGAAACTACTAGTCAAATTAGAACCAAACAAAGTCACACTGGTCCAGTGTGGGTCGCTTCCAAAAAAGGTATCAGACAGTTCTGTACCTCAACCAAGATGGTCGCTATCAGGGAACATGGTTTTAACATTGGACCCTTTGGGAAGACATTCAAAGGTCTTCTTCTCAGAAACTACCATTCCAATTAGAACCAAACTATGTCACAATTGTTCTTAGATGGTCCTTTGCAAAAAAGGTATCCGACAGGTCCGTGCCTCATCCAAGGTGACCACCTGTAGAGAACATAGTTTTAACATTGGACTGTATTGGAAAAACCCATTCAAAGATCTTCTCCAAGGTGGCCTCATCAGGGAACATACTTTAAACTCTGGACCTTATTGGAAATGCCATTAATCTCTTTATGTCAGCCATGGTCCAGATGAGCGATACAGGTTCTTAAGAGCCTCTTGTTGAATTTATTGATTTAACTTTGTTGTAGGTTCACAAAAAGCTTTTGGAATTTGATTCCAACCTTGGTTGATTTCCTAAAAATGCCAAAGAGTAATAATTTTAGAAATTTTTGTATACTGTCTTATATTTTTTTGGTACACAATCTTATATTTTAGCAATTCCTTGATATCCAACGAAATTCCGAACAATAAGAATTCAAAATATGACTCCTATTTTGGAAAATTTCCTGTAACCAACTTTTTTAAAATTCTACCATACTTTTAGAATTGGTATCAATTCTAATTTACATTTTAACCAATTGTTTTCAAAAATATATGATCCCATTTTTTGTAAACTTCCTGAAATTCATATAGACCAATATTTTTTTTTCTACCTAGTTTAAATTTGATTTATTTTCACAGCTTGGATAGCAAAACCATTTGTTTCCGATTTTTTTTCTGTCAGTTAAACCCCATCTTAACAAACAAAGAAATTAATAAGGAGAAAGATTTTCATCCCTTGGATTTAAAAATATTTTACTAAAAGTTTGGCCAATATCCCGAAAGTCTCAATGCAGTGGTATTTCTTGCTAAGCATTCATGTATTTAGAACTTATTTCTGTTTGAGCAAACAATTTCACTGAAAATTGATTACAGTTTCTGTAAATTTCTTGACATTGTCAAAGGCTATAAATTTACTGAATTCTACCAAAATGTTCATAGTTTTAGAATTTGATTTATTTTCACAGCTTGGATAGCAAAACCATTTGTTTCCGATTTTTTTTCTGTCATAGAGTAAATGATTTACTTGACAATGAAATAAGAGTTTTATATTTTGATTGAAGACCAGCAAACGGTTTTGTTTTAATCAATTGCCAGATACAGTATGGGACATTTAATCAGTATTGAATTGAATTGAGGTTTATTGCTGTTTGGTCTATGCCTAGACTCCAAAGGCCATGTTGACTTCAAAGTTCCAAAAAATGTAATGCCAAAGTTTGAATATGTAGTTTAGTTGTCATTTACTTGTATGTAAAAAAAATCTGATATTGTACAGAAACAGTTTTTAAAAAAGAAATATTATTTCAATATCCTTTGAAGTACATAAAAAATCGAATGTATAAATTTACCAATTATAAGATTTCTTATTCTAATTAAATAGAGCTCGAGAAAAATTATTAAATGGTAACACAGCTTAGTGAATCGTTAATCTGCAATTGACAAAACACTGCTTCAATTAAATGATTAACATTAATATTAATTGGTAAGATAAGTTATATTAACACTTTTCTTTGCTTAAATTTAGACTTTTTTGTGTCAGTTTGGCCTTGTGAAGTTCGTCCCCTTTATAAAAAATCAAAGTGCTCATATGCAGTTGGACTTGTCAGTAAGCAATGCATATGGAATTGTACGATCTGGAAAATCTTGCTGTTTGAAATGTTCAAAAGAAAGAACTCGATGAACTGTTAAAAAAGAACAAAATAAATGTTTCCAGATGGTACTTATACCTTAACCATGGTTGAAGTCATGAGTGTCAACATCAAAAAGATTTCTCTACTATGCTGTGGTCTAGTTGTACATTGATTGTAAGCTGTAAAAAATATTGAGTGAAATGTAGCTCGACATAAGCAAAATATTGGACTATTTACACTCATTATCTAAGTACCTAATGTTTATTTTGCAGATGGTCTTATATGCACCATATTTAACAACGACAGTAGAATACCGAAGGTATGAGAAATGATGGTAATAAAAACCAAAGTCCAAAGACATGGCAAAAACAGCAACAGATAAAAATAAAGACAAAACAAGGACGTGAAACAGCCACAACGCATGGAAATAAAAAGACGACTTAAAGAACTAAGGCATTCACGGTGTGAACTCCCTTGAAAACCGGGAGTGACATCAGATACTCCGGAATGGTAAGCATGTCCTGCACCGCTAACGACACCTGTTACACCATCAGTGACGCACGTTATGTCTTGGAAGATCTGTTTGATAGCGGATTGGTTTCTGCAGTGAAGAGACATAGGTTGTCGAAATGCGCATTTGCAGAAACCCAATTAACTGTAAAGTAAGTGAGAACCGAACCGTCAGTCAAAGAACAAACAATCCATGGACAAAGGCAACATCGGAAACACTAAGAAACAAGGACGCCACTTGAGTACGGGACAAAAAAGAAAAATAAAGACACACATACAGATGAGACACCCGCCGTGTTGAACATGTCAACTCTGGTAGTAAAGTCAAATCCGATAGAGTAAAAACAAACTTTAGTTGTAGAGGGAAAGATCTGTTGTCATCTGCGAAACAGATATCCCGTAACGATCGACTGTAACTTAAGTATTGGACAAACCAATTGAAATGACATGTTGTTTGAAGGCTTAGATGAGAAGATTCGCATATCTTGATAATTACGTCATACACATGTTGAAATAGTATGGATAGTGCAAGAAAGAAAGAGAGAGAGAGAAAGAAAGAAAACTGTATCAATGAACAGAAATATTTTATGTCGGTATATCACTGCGAAAAGAGGTCATTTTTTTCATATCGTACGAAACCTTTTACAAAGATATTGTTTGCATTTCTTTCTTACATAGATAAAACTTGTAGATAAGAAGAATGTTGCACATATGTTATGAAATACTATCATTTGAATATATGGAATACTAGTACATTTTCTAGAACTAGCTGTATATAGGATCTCGAAACTGTAAGTGAGTTGGTTCTTTAGTAGGTAGAGACAATATTTATGACTTATCCGGCTTATTCAAATGTTTTATATCTTGTTATTGCCTTGTTTAGCTCTATTATGCATAATCCTAGTGCTAGATAGGAAACAAATATCAAATAATAGTTCTTTCAAACAGGATTCTTCGACACATGTAGGAAAAAAGCCTTGTCAACATATTTAAGGGATTTTCTGTTTTTAGGTCACCTGACCCAAAGGGTCAGTATGATTTTTTTTTGCAATGACTTATCGACGGATGCTAATCGTCCGTTAACTTTACACATTTTCATCCCCCCCCCTGGAACCACTGAAGTTAATTCAACAAAACTTAATTCACAAGCTCGATGTATGGAAGGTCCTTAAGAGGATTGGTAATATCAAACCGATGAAAAAAAAGCCTTGGCAGCCAGATGCGCGGAACATATTTGGGAATGACATCATTTTCATCATATGCTCTGAAAATATAGAAGCAAAATTAAGTAAATTGTGCTACATTGATGCATGGAAGGTTTTTTTTTTACATCAGTTGCTCATTTCAATTGGATCTGACAACAAATCATTGATGGCAGTGCAGCACATTAAGTAGCCCTTTAGCCTTTCCTAAAAAAAACATCATTCTTTCATCAGCACAGCACAACCATGACTTAGAAGCATTTTGGTAGAAGAGTGATACGATTTCGTTCCAATTCGACAAAATGATGGCCACAAGCACGGAGCTTAGCATGGGAAACATCTCTGCTCTAAAACTATTGCAGCAAACTGAATTAAACTGTATTGGAATAATGCATGGTAGGTGCTTTACAAAGATTGCTGGTTTTGGAGAAAAAAACATATGGCTACCAGCATAGAACATAGTTTAACATTGAACCCTATGGGAAAATCATCTGAACATTCCGAAGCATATCCAGCCAAACCTTCAAGAATGATGTTTTGGAGGTCCTTAACAAAAATGCTAATTTTGTTCTCTCGAGACAAAAACACGGAGGAGCATTGAATAACTTTTAACCCCATGGGAAATATTCATTTTCATCATAACCTCTGAAAATATTCAAACAAATTTAAGTAAACTGCACTGTAATGATGAATAGAAGGTTCATACATAAATATCTCATTTCAATTGGATCTGGCAAAAATCATGGATGCCAGTGGAGAACATTAGCCCTTATAAAATTAAAAATTTTATGGTCATCATCTCAAACATGGCATAGGTACATTTTGGTAGAAGAGTGATATATTCAAAGTAAGTGAGAACCGAACCGTCAATCCAAACTTCAAACTTATGATATAAAGAATGTGAAGAATAATGAATTTCGTTGCTCATAAGTTGTAAGTATTTAACTATGTGAGACCAGTTATTAGTATTAGGCAAGTCTTTCAGAAATAATTGATCCGTTGCTCATAAGTTGTAAGTATTTAACTATGTGAGACCAGTTATTAGTATTAGGCAAGTCTTTCAGAAATAATTGATGCATATGGAAAATTTATATCATATTTTATTGTTGACAGGAAAATGACAATAGACAAAAAAGCAGTAGATAGAGGTTGGGCATGGGTAATTATGTTTGGTAAGTTACAGGAAAATGACAGCAGTAGATAGAGGTTGGGCATGGGTAATTATGTTTGGTAAGTTATAGGAAAATGACAGACAAAAAGGTAGTAGATAGAGGTTGGGCATAGGTAATTATGTTTGGTAAGTTATGGGAAAATGACAGCAGACAAAAAGACTGTAGATAGAGGTTTGGCATGGGTAATTATGCATGGTACGTTTTATTGACAAGTGAAGAAATTTATAGCACTTTAGGTATTTTGTATCCACCTAGCTATATTTTGATTGCTGACCTTCCAACAGATTTTATCTTATCTGAAAACATACTTTGTTGAAATGGTCATCTGCAGTACAACATTCACTGCAGCTTTTGTAGCTTGCTTTTTAATCAGTCGTATCAATAAATTGTAACAATAAGAATGAGCACCTTTCAAATCTATAGATTTTAAGACAAGTGCCATCTTGTAACTTACTACTAAGTTATTAATTTTGTGTAATTCGATATAATCACTAGAAGTTACAGTGTTTCAAGCGAGACCTTAAACCAAATTCTTTCTAGCAGCTTATAACGCAGTTATGTTTTAACAAGATATTAGCTAGTGCTAGCGATTGGTAACTTTCTACAAATTGATCATGTAATTGGTTATTCATTACCAAGGGATATTTGAATTGGTGACTTATTACCAAAAATCAAGTAATTGATTGCTTTTTTATTTTCTTTAATAATCTTGTCATACCGGTGGATCCAGTTCGCAATCGAGTTACATTGGATTTTTTTTTTCATTTTTGTATTTTTTACATGAATTATATGCAAAATTTATATTTATTTTCATAAAGTAGTTATGGTTATAGTGACTGACGTCAAGATGACGAACAACAATAAAAGCGTTGTCTAATTGCTTTGCTAAATACCACGTATTTATAGAGACTTTGTCTAATGTGCATTTGCTCCATATCCTTTCCCTGTTTATTTAAGACTGGAGTGTGGAGTCCCTGCGAGAGATGCATGCTCTCTTGTATTTCAGTTGTAGATGTACTTGTTCTTGAGGGAATATCGATTTTATTTGGAAACTTGCAATATCTAAATTTTAGAAAATTTTGTAAAAACTAAGGAGTAAGTTTAGCTCTGTCCTTAGCTGATTTTGGCTTTCCTATTTAGATTTTATTGGTTACTTGTTCTCTATCAGTTTTTACACGTATTTCGGTTTATGGATCTTTTTCTTTTCTGTTACGAACGAAATTTCATAAAAAACTTCAAAACGGAACCATACCTCACAGTGATAAACTTATTTCTATTTTCAATGATAACAGCAGGTATATTGACGATAATCCCAGTTTTTAGATTATGTAGACATTATTTATCCAAAATAACTGAAATTTAATAAAGCTAACAATGATTCAAAATGTTGCCCTTTCTGGATCTGACTATCATTATTGACTCTGGTAAAATCAAAACCAAAATATATGATAAAAGGGATGATTTTGATTCCACTATTACTAATTTCCCTTTTCTTGACGGCGACATACCCCTTGCTCCATCCTACGGGATGTATATTTCTCAACTGGTACGATTCGCAAGCGTTTGTTCTACTCTTGATGATTTCAATGAACGTAACCGTACTATCACAGCCAAACTGTTACAACAAGGCTACAGATTTCATAAGTTGTTGAATACATTTAAGAAGTTTTGTAATAGATATGAACATGTTATATCTTAATATGGCATTACTCGTAAACAGCTTATTACTATGGGCATTTCTAGTCCTCAATTTTACGGAAATGTTGTTAAAAATTCCAGAAATTGATTATAAAAATCCAGAAAAGCTGGGACGTAACTTACATGCTTTACATAATAGGGGATATCGGCAAGATATTCTGCTTGCATCCGTTAAATTAGCTTTGAGACCTAGTGACCTGAAAATTTTGCACACATACTGGCCTCTCACTGATACTGCCAATGTCTACTGATATTTATGATGATTCTTGACCAAACCCTTCGGAAAGTTTTGAATTTGATTTTTCTTCCGTAGTGCGGCAGTGTTCTACCAGCAGACAAGGCTCCTTGAGCTAGCCGGCAGGTTAGCGGCGAGCACCCCTTGACCCATCTTTCAAAATTACGTATTGTCTTTTCCCCTCCTTTCAAGATTGTGGTCATGGAGTTAGTAGTCTACCTGTATTGGGTTTTATTCGTATGTTTTTATACTATAGGGGAACGGGACAGATAAAGGGGAGGTTTGGGTACCCATAAACCGGTTTAACCCTACCGCTGGCTTGTGCTAGTGCCGGTACCAAGTCCGGCTGTCCCGAGTTCCTATCGTTGTCTACGTTTGTCTTTAGTCTTATACGTATGAAAAAGAAAGGAAATGGGGGTAAATGTCAAGGAGACAACATCCCATATCCAGGTTAAAACGACCAAAAACAAAACATCTAGGGGTCACCATATGGTCTTCAACACAGTGAGGAGCCTCACACCATATAGTAAGCCCTAAATGGCCCGAAAAGGTAAAAAAGTGAATAAATCAATGAAAACAAACCACATCCAATAACCCAAATATCAAGAAACTAAAATTTTATAAGAAGACAAGGACAAGCCAATGACCAACATATTCCTGACTTGGGACAGGCGCAAAAATTGCGGTGGGGTTAAACTCGTTTTCTTGGATCCAAACCCTCCCCCTATGTGTGGTGAATGGCTAAAATAAATACACAAAAAGACTCACAGTAAAAATCAAACTAGAAAAAAGTCCAGCTTATCAAGACGAGTACCCTTACAATGAAGTACATAAAACATGAAGACAATACATACAGGTACCGTCAGGACAAATGCTCGCAGTTACTGACAGCTAGCTAAGGACATAATTTCCGTTGACTATGATATCAAGCCTTCTAACATATGAAATTTCAATTGAAATACTTCTAAATAGATTTGGTATAACAACATTATCAATTATGAAAGAAGAACATGATATTGTGCAATGCCAAATACTGCCAATATGAAAAATTGTTTATATTTATTTATGATGTAAAGCATTTAGGAGATGATCAATATTTTTGCCAACAAAGACCAGAAGTAAAGATTTAACAACAATGCTGTATTTATCCTTTATGAATAAGTTTGTTCAACGGATTAATAAGTTTGGAAGGACAATTTTTGAATTTATGCGCTTTGTAAATGATATTGCCATAGAAGTTTGGATGTGAAATGCCCTGATGTATAAGAGCCCTGCATGTAGAACCAAATTTTCTTAATAAGTCAATGTATCTATAATAAAATTTAGAGAATGTTTTTATCAATTTATGATTTCTAAACCCTTGATGCAGAAGTTTTTCAGTGAGACAAAGATTTCGGTCGTTGAAGTCAGAAACATTACTACATACTTGTGCATATCGAACAAGTTGTGAAATGTAGACCCCGTAAGAAGGGGCTAACGGAACATCGCCGTCGAGATGGGGAAAATTGACTATAGGGAATGAGAAATCATCCCTTTTATCATAAACCTTAGCGTTTAACTTTCCTTGATTTATTGATATATCAAGATCAAGAAAAGGAGTATAATCACTGCTGCTATTGGATTTATTTAAAGTAAGTTCTGCAGGATAAATTTCATCTGTAAATTTAGAAAATTCGTGTTTTTCTTGTGTAGTTCCCTTGCAAATTGTTGCATGTAATTATAATTTTCAGCCATTGTAGGTGTTTCCTGTTATCCATTTTTTAACATTTCAAATGTTTTGATCGTATCTGCAGTTGTGGAAATGCGCATATGCAAAAACATATTCACAGTAACTTCGGTATTTTGTTATTGATACACTTTTAAATTTTGGCATTTAATTTCTAAATGTTATTCTTACCTTTCTGTTTATATTGCCCACATTCCACGATTTTATTATGCCAAGTTTTCTTACAAGTGACTCGACGAGTGCCATGTGGATGATTATCTTTTACGAGTCTTTTTTCGGACAACGGATGACAGCGGTAATACTTTGCTAGTTAATCTTATATTTGCTGACGATTTCACAGCCATGTGTAATAAAGAACATGGATGTATCATTGCTGGACACTTAGCAATGAATTCCGCTCAAAACGGTGCTAAAGATCGTCTTCAACTTACTCTGGAGTATGAGGTATGAGGAAAGCACATTGTTCAAGACCTCATGGTAACTTTAAGATGAAGAACAACAATAAAAGCGTTGTTCCATTACTTCGTTATACCATGCGTTTATAGAGATTTTGTCTCATTTGCACATTCTCAATATATCCTTATATTGTTAATTAGATACCCAGAACCCTTTCTAGATGCATAATGGGTTATATTATGGTGTAACCTTTATGCTGTGGTCTCCGCATTTGATCGAATATTTTTTAATCGGTTTATCCTGATTTTTATTGGTATAACTTCACAAATGTTTTTTTTAAGCAAGGTACAGGCTACGATTACCTGAAAAAGTAATCCTGAGATATATATTGTTTTCTGAGACCGGAACCGACACTAATTATGGAACCTTCACCGGATGCAGACCTGTTTTAATTGATCTTTTCTTATTGTTACCTGACAATAAATCTTTTCATCTCAATGGAAGTAATTAAGTCAATACAGAAATTTGGCATTGTTGAATACGATTTATGTATTTTTTAATTTTTGATTGCATTTGCCATACATTTGGTTGGATTTGTCAGTCCAAGTTCAGAATTTAGTAATCCAACAAATAAAAGACAAAAACACTCCAGAAAACGAAATCCGGTCTCGGGAAACAATAATTACGATTACTTTTCAAGATAAATCTTGGTTACCGTAACCAGTTCCGTGATTGAATGTTATATACACCCCATGCCAACGTTTTTATTTCACATTGGCTTTATAATGTGAACTTAGAGTCAAGAATTTCGTATAATATATATGCCGTTTCTTAATATGATTTTCACACAGGCATTGAAAAATTGTCATTCTGTGCGAAGTACTCTCTCGACAGAATGCCTATCTTTGAAACAAACCTCTTTGAAATATCTAATGGAATATTCATATTATTGTAGGCGTTTTCTTACAACTGCTACTAAATATGGGTGTCACGAAGTCTTTTGGATTATTCTTCATCGAATTCCTGGTTGTTTATGACACAAATGCATCATTATTATCAATAATCATTGCAATACAAACTGCAGTGTTTACTCTGTCTTGTAAGTAATTATATGAGGAACATTATTTATAAAAAAAGTAAAATGTTGTTTTTGATACGTTAAAGCCAATACTCCGAGGTTTATTACATCAGCCTTTCTGTAGTAAAAAAGGTTGAAAAAGATATTAATTCAAGATGAGACTTATTTTGTTAAATACCACACCGATTCATATAAAATGTATGAAGAGAAGGATGTAATGGCAATACTTGAATTTTCATTCATAAATGTGATTGCACAATTTGAATATATATACTCTAGCAGACATCATGGATAGCTATTGGGACTAATTGTGCTCCACTTTTAGTCGATTTATTTCTTTATTCGTTTGAAGCCATGATCACACACGGGATAGTTCAAGAAAAAGCAATAAGCTTGCAAAGTTCTTTAATTTCAGTTCCTGTTTTATAGATGATATTCCTTCATTTAGCAATCCTCAATTTAAGCATAAACTTCATCTTTTATTATAAATCACCATTCCTCATTGTCAGCTGCATGTTCTGATTTATTTTAGTACAATAAGAACCTTCCTGGTTAGAAACATTAAAATTACCACTGGGCCGATGCCTCTGCTACTGGACTGTTAGTCCCCGAGGGCATTCACCAACTCAGTAGTAGTATTCCTGTGTTGACCTGAAAACCGATTTTATTGAAATTTGCAATATCTAAATTTTGCAAAATTTTGTTTAAAACTAAGGAGTATCTCCCTTATGCACAGCTCTGTCCTCAGTTGAGTCTTGGCTTTTATATTTAGATCATTTTGGTTATCTGTTCTCTATCAGCCTTTACACATTTTTCGGTTAATGGACTTCAAAATATTTTGGTTTTATCTTTACTTTTGAGACATAAATTGTGTCGAAATGCAGAAAATAGATTAATAGTAACTTCTGTATTTTGTTATTAATTACCACTGGACCGATGCCCCTGCCTCTGGACTGTTAGTCCCCGAGGGCATTCACCAACCCAGTAGTCAGTATTTCTGTGCTGACCCGAAACCGATTTCATTGAAATTTGCAAAATTTTGTTTAAAACTAAGGAGTATCTCCTTCATGCATAGCTCTGTCCTTAGGTGAGTTTTGGCTTTTCTATTTAGATCCTTTTGGTTATTTGTTCTCTATCAGCCTTTACACGTTTTCGATTAATTGACTTTCAAATGATTTGGTTTTATCTGCACTGATGAGACATAAGTTGTCGAATTGCGCATACGCAAAAAATTAAAAATTAACAGTGAACTCCGGATTCAGAATACCATTATTTCACCATCATTAGCTTCATTTGACAATTAAGGGATAAGGAGTAATTGCAAATGAGACAAGGTCTCTACAAATCCATGGCAAAACTAAGCAATGGTACAACGCTTTTATTGTTGTTCTTTATCTTCATCCTAATACCTGGATTGATACATCTATATTGCCAACTTCTGGCGTCTGGAAACAAAACTTACAACAAGCGTGATTTCGACTAGTTAATTCCCATAGTAAATTTCCCGTTTTCTAGCAGTAATATTCCCACATCCCATATATGGGTACTTCGGTAATGTCGTTCCTGTAGTTTGTGCAGAGCGAAATTAAATCTAATACACCAAGGCAAAATTCAGTCACACTACAAAAGTTTTACTGTTATCACCATGATTTTCTTTTCATTTTTGTTTATTTGTTTTGTTTGTTTGGTTTTTTTTTTATAATTGTCTAAATTTTATGAATTGCCGTCTTTTGAGGTTGACGATTTTATATTTAATATTCTATAAATGCTAGTATCATGCAGGCACTTCAAGGCGAGCCTGATCGAGCTTTGTGCCATGAAAAAGTACTTATAAAATGTAATATTTTTGATATAAAGATAATAAAAAAGATCATAAAATAGATAAATAAATAAAAATAGAATAAAAGCACTTTGAATGAAAATGTCAGAAGTTTTCAATGCATTACTCATTTTTAAGTCGATATGCATTTTTACAAAATATGACGACTGTTCATTCCCAAACTTTTTGAAATATATTTTTAGTGTATTCACCATTTAGCTATGATTCCTTTCAAAGTAAGTGAGAACAGAGATCTAGGTCTTAAAGAGAATAATTTAAAGACAATGGCAACACCGGGAACATAAAGATACATTCATAACATGAGTACGGCACAGAAAAAAAGAAACACACATATAAACAAGTATTAATTGTGTTTGGATGCAAACACAAGAAGTCTCGCAAACGAACTCCCATATCAGAATTCAAAGGCTTTAGATCAGATCTACTGATTTTAAACAACCTTCCTATCAAATTTCATCCAATTCTGAGCACTTTGGATTTTCCCGCCTTTTTTCCGTTTCCATGGCAACGGTCACCATTTTGAAGTGTTGGAGACTGGAACCCAATTCTACACATGTTAGGCACCATTCCCATAAAATGTCATCCAATTCTGAGCACTTTGATTTTCCCGCCTTTTTTACGTTTCCATGGCAACGGACGTCATTTTGAAGTCTTGGAGACCGGAACTCAATTCTACACATGTTAGGCAACCTTCCTGTAAAATTTAATCCAATTCTGAGCACTTTGATTTTCCATCCCTTTTTGCCATTTCCATGGCAATGATCGCCATTTTGAAAATTCCAAGACTGGAGAGCACATCTTGGGATGGTGTTCCATCACCCTGTGAAGTTTGGTTAAGATTGGATCACTATTGTCCAAGAAATCAGGTGGACAAGTTTGAGCCGGAAAACTGAAGAAAAAGAATAATAAAAATCTATAACTGTATCACGATGCTGATACAAAAGTATCCCAAACGAACTCCCAAATCAGAAATCAGGGCTAAAAATCACTTCCACACAACCCATGCAACCTGTCTGCTGAGTTTTATTCAATTCTGAGCATTTTGAATTTTCCAATTTTTTTTTCCGTTTCCATGGCAACGGTCGCCATTTTAAGTCTTGGAGACCAGAAACCAATTTTCCACACCTTAAGTAACCTTTCTGTAAAGTTTTAACAAATTCTGAATATTTTCATTTTTCCCGCCGTTTTTGCCGTTAACATGGCAACCGGTGCCAATTTGAAGTCTTGGAGACCAGAACCTATTCCCCATGTCCTAAGCAACCTTCCTGTAAACTTTCATCCATTTTTGAGCACTTTCATTTTCCCGTTTTTTTTGCAGTTACCATGGCAATCGGTGGAGACTAGAAACCATTTCCCCATGTCCTAATCAACCTTCCTGTAAAGTTTCATCCAATTCTGAGCATTTTCATTTTCCCGCCTTTTTTGCCATTTCCATGGCAACCGGTGCCATTTTGAAAATTCCAAGACCTGTTTAGACCTTTCGGGAAAGGGATCCATCTTCCTGTGAAGTTTGGTGAAGATCCCGAGAAAATGGACGGACAAATTTTGGGCGGAAAGACAAGAAGAACAAGAAAAATAAGAATTGAGTAAAAACAATAAGTCTCCCCAAACTGAAACGCAGCAAAAACAATAAGTCTCCCCAAACTTCGTTTGGGAGGACTTATTTACCAACGCGGACTAAATTAAATCCGTGGATGAGATCAGGTGACCGGTATAGTAAGCATCTCTTGCTTCTTTTAAGACAACCACCGTGTTTAACATGTCAAATCCGGTAGAGGAATCAATAGTCCTAATCATTTAAAGGGAATTGTAATTTTGGAAACAGATGTCCCATAGCAGTACACGAGATCGTGAAGTCGACCGTAAAACTTATGCAGTGATCACTTAAAGTTATGGTAACATACCCTCGTTAGAAGCCTTTTTGTGAGCACCTGGGCTCTATCAGGTCCTTGAGTAGCGAATGAGGTGGGAGATATAAAATCCATATATCGGCGATATTTGAATGTTGCTACAAAGAAAAGGGAAATTGACCATTGGAAAGTGAAGTTATTTCTTATGTCACATAACTTAGTTTGCAATCTACCTCATTTTTCAGTTTCAAGATGAATGTCAAAGATTTAGGCCGATATGGAGTATCTGTAGTATCCTAATCTTTTGGACAGATCAGATGAAGAAAATAACCAAAGAGAGGGATGTTTAGTTACAAAACAACGGCAATAGAATACCGAAGGAACAAAGCACACGATTACATAAATCAGAAACCAGAGACAAGGCAAAAGCAAGAACACCAGAAGACACTAAATGTCCACACACACACACACACACACTAAAGCACTAACAGTGTGAACTCTGAAAAAAAATATTATGTAGATATTTGAAGCTGAAATTAAAGGAACTGGCGGTTTTTAATGCCCTTCGATGAATTCAAGTGGATAACAGGTCGGCTTTAGCGATGCACAGTTTGTTCCCAGGAGAATTCCGATAGTGTGTTGAAAAACAAGTCCTTCAAACTGGACAAATTTATTGTCGATCAGAAAATTTAACATTTAAATCACTTCTTCTCCTGTGTTTTCATAACCTAAACAAGTTTTTATACAACTGCACATGACAAAAAGACAACATAATATTCATTTTTGTTTCTAATACTATTTTTTCTTGAGTGTATTATTATTTTAAAGATCTATGGTTTGTTTTGATCACAGAAAAATTAATAATGACATTCATCACCTATACTACATAAAACTCAAACCCTTTCAGAAAAATGGAGAAAATGAAGTGACAACAAAATTCTGTAGCATATTCTTAGGGAGAGACCAGAAAGGGAAATCGATGCCAATGACAAATCCTAAAGCATACATACCCGAACGCAGAACAAATGACACATTTGGCAAGCCGTAATATTACCGACTACGGACGGGCATTTTGTGAAAAAATATGGGTTAAACATTGTTTAAGAGACCGACCATTTAACTTGAAGGGGGAGGGGCTATGGTTTTTTCGAAAAAATATTTTGGACCTGATTTTTTGTGTAAAAAATATTTTGACTGCCAAAATGATGGGAAAAAAATTTCTGAAGGGGGCTTTCTGCCCAATATTTTGTTGATACACGTGAAAAAAAATAAATAAATTTATCGTGCGAAGCGCGAAAAAATTTTCTGTCCAGAAAAAAAACCAATACCCCCCCTTTCAGGTTAAATGGTCAGTCCCTAACGATGTATCAATCTCCGACTGATATGACGACTATCTATATCATTTGTACTAGCAAGCCACAACAAAGTGAAAATTATGACGCTAAGCTACACTAAGTTGAAGCGTAATCATGTAAATCCATGATAGACCAACAGTAAATAACTCGGCACAAAAATACCATGTAGAAAATATACACAAAACTGCCTTCAATAAAGGCAGAAATTCAGTAAAAAAAACTTGTTGGAAATAATTCATGTTGAGATAAAGATTTGATATAATTGTAGTATGAAATAAAAGGGACAACAGGAAACACCTACAATGGCTGAAAATTATAATTACATGCCACAATCTGCTAGGGAACTACACAGGAAAAACACAAATAAGACAAAAGACAAACGTAAACAACCATAGAAACTCGGGACAGCCGGACTTGGTACCGGCACTAGCAAAAGACAGCGGTAGGGTT
>MJUU01005001.1:67463-79719 GCA_002080025.1 Modiolus philippinarum
AACAATTTTCAAAGTTGGCGGAAGGGGTCATCTGACACCATTCTGAAAAGGACCCACCTGGTGACCATTCCAACAAAGTTTGGTTCCAACTGAGTGAGTAGTTTCAGAAAAAAAAAATCAACGGAATTCCCATAGGGTTCTATGTTAAACTTTGATCGGCTGTGGCGGCCATCTTGGTCAGAGGTCGGTAATGCCGGACACAATTTTGGAAGGAGACCACCACAGCACCATTTTAGCAAAGTTTGGTTACAATCCAAATGATAGTTTCAGAGGAGAAGATTTTCAAAATTCATCCCCCCTTTTTTCTATTTTTAGCCTTGCTGCCATATTGATCGGAGGTCGGGGTCATCGGACACAATTTTGAAAACGGACCACCCAAGGATCATTTCAAGAAAGTTTGGCTTAGATTGGCTTTGTAGTTTCAGAGGAGAAGATTTTTAAAATTTCATCCCCCCTTTTTTCTATTTTTAGCCTGGCGGCCATCTTGGTTTGAGGGCGGGGTCATCAGACACAATTTTCGAAGAGGACCATCAAAGGAACATTCCACCAAAGTTTCATCAAAATTGGCTGAGTGGTTTCAGAGGGGAAGATTTTTTGTAATTGTGGACGGAGGACGGACGGACGACAGACGACGGACGCAAAGTGATGAGAGAAGCTCACATGGCCTTTTAGGCCAGGTGAGCTAAAAAGTAATCCAGTGAGTTGTTTGCTCCAACAACTATAGTTCTGATACTTAAAACTAATCTCAGTTATTATTTAGTGATTTTTAGCCAACTCAAATTGGAAGTGTAAGAAAATCTAAGTAATTGTAAATAATCCTTTCTGTTCAAAAGCTGTCTGAGATATATAAGCTTTGAACGTTACTTATTTGAAGCAAACCAATAAACTACGGTTGGCAAGTCGGATCTTTTTACACGCCCGTAGTTGGGTTTTGTTTGGTACTGCACTTAAGCGGTAATTAGTCATACCGCTAAAACCGGAAGTTTACATTAGAGTTGTTTCCTCCAACAAAACAAAGATTTTCGGCTTACGTTTCCAACATCTCTTGAATATTTTGACGTATATAGTTAGCGGTTACATACATAGACACGTTTATAGTGGAAAAATGTTATTTGCATTGACTACACTGCAATCACAGGTCATTTTGTCTGTGGTTGTTAGCTTTAGTTTGTAACATACTGAACATTCCGGATCGAACCAGAATCGAAATAAGGGTTTAAAGAACCGAAAATCGAACGGAACAAAAAAATCATGGTTCATTGAAACTTCGGTGAATCGTTACCCCTCTATAAACCACTCACTGATTACTTCAGTGTTACCTAAACCATTCACTGATTACCTCCATATTACCTAAACTACTCACTGATTACTTAAATGCGAACTTATCCATTCACTGATAACCTAAATGTTACCTAAACCATTCACTGATTACCTCTATGTTACCCAAACCATTCACTGATTACTTCAATGTTACCGAAACCATTCACTGATTACCTCAATGTTAACTCAACCACTCATTGATTACCTCAATGTTACCTAAACAATTCACTGATTATTAAAATCTGACCAAACCATTCACTGATTACCTCAATGTTACCTAAACAATTCACTGATTATTAAAATGATACCTTAACCATTCACTGATTACCTCAGTGTTACCTAAACCATTAACTTAACCATTCACTGATTACCTCAATGTTACCTAAACCATTAACTGATTACTGATTACTTCAATGTTAGCTAAACCACTCACTGATTGCTTCAATGTTACCAGACTTTTCATTGATTACTTCAATGTTACCATAACCATTCACTTATTACTTCAATGTAAACCAAACCATCTGCTGATTACTTCCATGTTACCTATACTTTCACTGATTAATTCAATGTTACCTTAACCATTCACTGATTACCTCAGAGTTACCTAGACCATTCACTGATCACCTCAATGTTACCTAAACCATTCACTGATTACCTCTATGTTACCTTAACTATTCACTGATTACCTCAGTGTTACCTAAACCCTTCACTGATTACCTCTATGTTACATTAACCATTCACTGATTACCTCAGTGTTACCTAAACCCTTCACTGATCACCTTAATGTTACCTTAACCATTCACTGATTACCTCTATGTTACCTTAACAATTCACTGATTATTAAAATGTGACCAAACAACGGCAGTAGAATACCGAAGGAACAAAGGGGTGATATTCACAAAAATCGAAGTCCAAAGACAGGGCAAAAACGAGAACACAGAAAACAATGACGTTAGACACAAAAACAATGACGCCAGACAGACACAAAGCACAGAACCAGAAACCACAACATTCAGAACAAAGGCACTCACAGTGTGAACTCCAGTGAAACTGAGAGTGACATCAGGTGCTCCGGAAGGGTAAGCATGTCCTGCTCTGTTAACAGCACCCGTCACACTGTGAGTGATTCAATCCGGGAAAATGTCAAAGTCGGTAGTCAAATCCGGGAAGACGTGAATCTAGCTGAAAATGTCCACTTTCATTTGGGATACTGACACGTCATATCTTTCAATGATGCTATGGTGACGGCCATAGAATTTCTTGAGGGATGAAATTAACAAAGGTTGAACAAATCCCTGACTAAGCAGCTTTTGGGACAGTGTTTTTGCTCTGTTCAAAAAATCACTGTACAAACTACAACCTCGACAGTAACGAATCAACTGTGAAATGTACACTCCATAGGCTGGAGAGGTAGGTATATTGCTGCTAAGAAAGGGAAAGTTCACAATGGGGAAATTAAAATCATCACGCTTGTCATATAGCTTAGATTTCAAACGTCCATCTTCGTCAATATACAATAAAAGATCTAAGTACGAAGCTGAAGTAGGTGTTTCAGTTGTTTCTTTAATTTCAAGCTCATTTGGATAGATCTGATGTAAATAATCCTTAAATTTAGGATTATTAAGAGAAAGCACATCGTCTATGTAGCGGAAGCTGAAATTAAAGGACTGGGCTAAATGTTTTTGTTTTCTTTGAATAAGCCCTTGTAAAAACTTGGCCTCGTACGAGTAGAGGAAAAGGTCAGCTAAAAGCGGCGCACAGTTTGTTCCCATAGGAATCCCTATTGTCTGTTGGAAAACACGACCTCCAAATTCGACAAAAATATTGTCGATCAAAAATTCTAACATTTTGATTACGTCAGTCTCGGTGTACTTCTTATTTGAATCGGTGTGGTTCTTAACAAAATATGTCTTGTCTTTCCCTACAACTAAATAGGTGTATCTGCGTTCTCCATTTTTTGTGCAGAAACATTGATGTATTAAATCTGCAATTACTGTTTTAAGTTTATTGTGTGGCAGGGTTGTATAAAGTGTAGAAAAGTCAAAAGTTTGAATGCTATGGCAATGGGTAAGACTGGTTGAGGAAAGCTCATTCACTGACTACCTTAATGTAAACTAAACCATTCACAGATAACCTCAATATTAGCTAATCAATTCACTGATTACTTCAATGTGACTAAACCATTCACATTACCTCAATGTTAACGTAACCATTTACTGATTTCCTACCTCAATGTTACCTAAACCATTCACTGGTTACCTCAATGCTACCTATACCATTTACTGATTACTTCAATGTTACCAAACCATTCATTGATTACTTCAATGTTTCCATAATTGATTACTTCAATGTTTCCATAACCATTCACTTATTACTTCAATGTAAACTAAACTATTCACTGATTACCTCAATGTTAGCTAATCAATTCACTGATTACTTCAATGTGAACAAACCAATCACTAATTACTTCAATGTAAACAAACCATTCACTGATTACTTCAATGTGAACAAACCATTCACTAATTACTTCAATGTAAACAAACCATTCATTCATTACCTCAATGTTACCTTAACCATTCATTGATTACTTCATTGTGACCAAATCCTTCAGTGATTACAACATACCTTTCCAAGTGTCCGATGTAACAACAATGTATGGAATATACCTACAATAAAAGAATGTAGGTGTAGTTAACAGAAAACTAGAAGATGGAATGCCCCCGTGCAAGGTACAGATTTAAAAGTGGTTTCTTAGTAATGATGTTTGTGTCTGTAAGACACATATGATGCCCCTGCAAGCTATATTTTGGCTGTGTACTCTCTGTGTCAAAATAGCAACAACAAAAAATTTTTAAATACCACCAATGTAAATTTTTTCAGAAAAATATTCCAAAATCAAAATTAATACTAAAAGGCACATCTGTAATATATGAAACAATGATTTATAAGATAAAAACTTCCAACCATAAAAACTTTAGGAGGTCTCGGCCAGACAAACAATGTACTCTCTATGAGAAAATCAAAAAAGGCTATATTCAGCTATGTATATTGTTAGAAAAATTCCCCCAAAATCAAAATCAATATCAAAGGCACATCTTCAATAAATATACAAATGATCTGTAAAATAAAAAGTTCCTACCATAATAACTGTAGGAAGGGTTGCCTGGACGAACTGTGTACCCTCTATGTCAAATTCATTAAAAAAATGACCAAGTTCAACAATGTATATTTTTCAGAAAAAATACACCAAAATCAAAATAAATACTAAAAGGCACATCTTCAATATAAGTACAAATCATCTGTAAATCAAATAAAGTCATCATTAAAAATTTCCTGCCATAAAAACTGTACGAGATCTTGACCGGACAAACTATGTACCCTCTATGAGGAAATCGCAAAAAAAACGACTAAGTTCAACAACATTTACTTTTTGGAAAATTTGACCAATTGCAAAAACAATACTAAAAGGCACATCTTCAATATAAGTACAAATCATCTGTACATTAAAAATTTCCTGCCATAAAAACTGTACGAGATCTTGACCGGACAAACTATGTACCCTCTATGAGGAAATCGCAAAAAAACGACTAAGTTCAACAACATTTATTTTTTGGAAAATTTGACCAATTGCAAAAACAATACCAAAAGGAACATCTACAATATATGCAAAAATGATCTGTAATGTAAAAACTTCCTACCATAAAATCTGTAGGAGAACAGCATTGACAACCTGTACCCTCTTTGTCAAATTCTTTTAGAGAATGACTAAGTTCAACAATGTATATTTTCCGGAAAAAACAGACCAATATCAAAATCAATACCAAATGGCAAATCTACAATATATGCCCAAATGACCTGTAAAATAAAAACTTCCTACCATAACAAGTGAAGACCCAAAAATGTGTCTCGCCTGTCCCTGCTGGCCTCTAAATTGATGTGAAATCTAAGTGAACTAATCAGAAAAGTGAACATGCTCACTAGACTGTGAAATTAAGGTCAAGGACAAAAGTCACCTGCCAGACTGACATGTACTACCCAAGACCAACCTACATACCAAATATTATCAACCTACAACTTATAGTTATTGAGAAATGGACTTAAGCAGAAAAACTTAACGTGGCCCCTAGACCATGAAATTGAGGGCAAGGACAAAAGTCACCTGCCAAACTGACATGTACTACCCAAGACCAACCTACATACCAAATATTATCAACCTACCACTTATAGTTATTTAGATATGGACTTCAGCAGAAAAACTTAATGTGGACACTAGACCATGAAATTGAGGTCAAGGACAAAAGTCACCTCCCAGACTGACATGTACTACCCAAGACCAACCTACATACCAAATATTATCAACCTACCACTTCTAGTTATTGAGATATGGACTTAAGCAGAAACACTTAACGTGGCCACTAGACCGTGAAATTGAGGTCAAGGGCAAAAGTCACCTGGCAGACTGACATGTACTTCCCAAGACCAACCTACATACCAAATATTATCAACCTACAACTTCAAGTTATTGAGAAATGGACTTAAGCAGAAAAACTTAACTTGGCCACTAGACCGTGAAATTGAGGTCAATGACAAAAGTCACCTGCCAGACTGACATGTACTACCCAAGACCAACATACATACCAAATATTATCAACCTACCACTTCTAGTTATTGAGATATGGACTTAAGCAGAAAAACTTAATGTGGATACTAGACCATGAAATTGAGGTCAAGGACAAAAGTCACCTCCCAGACTGACATGTACTACCCAAGACCAACCTTCATAATAAATATTATCAACCTACAACTCTAGTTATTGAGAAATGGACTTAAGCAGAAAAACTTAACGTGGCCACTAGACCGTGAAATTGAGGTCAAGGTCACATGACGTTATGTCCGTCAGGTAGCACTTGATTAGTACTACCACTGGACCAAATATAATGTTCTTACATCAAAGGGTTTTCAAAATATCCTGTATTTAGTAAAAGTTAACGCCACCGCCGTCGCCATCTCGCTTTCCACGACTTTCGTCATGGGAGAGACAAAAACTGTAGGAGATCTAGGTGGGGCAAACTAATGTATATACCCTATATAAGAAAACAGTAAAAAACGACTAAGTTCAACAATGTATATTTTTTTGAAAAATGGACCAAAAACAAAATGAATACCAAAAGGCACATCTACAATACATGGCCAACTGATCTGCAAAATAAACATTTACTACCATAAAAACTGTAGGAGAAACAGCCCGGACAAACTATGTACCCTGCTGCAGACGGACAGATAAGGGTAAAACAATATGCCCCTTTTATTACTTCATGGATGTAGGATAATTAAATGAAAATGAAAATTTAGTACCGGTATACATCCTTAATCTATAGTGAATAGTTCTGATTCACTTTAAAAACAAGAGTTGGATAAAAGGAAGTCACATGCCAAATAGGATATTCCAACCACTAAAAGAATTACTTCTAGTTTTTCTCTAAAATTGCGGGCAATGTCAAGGTAAAAAATGTCTACAAATATCAGTAATGTCAGAATGCTCTCATAATAGGGAAGTCACATGCCAAATATAAACACCCTATAACTAAAATAAACAACTTAAAGTTTTGTCTTCCTTGCAAGGTCAAGATCAAATGCCTCAAAATATGGTGCCATCAGAAAGCTATCATACTAAGAAAGTCATATACCTAAATTTTACACCTCAACACTAAATATCTACATTCTAGAAACAAGCTAAAGTTTTTTCTAAAAATTGCCCTCAGTGCAAGATGAAGGTCTACATTCTGCAAGTAAGTGTTTGCTGACTCTGACGTCAAAGGTATGACAATATCTTTCTAGACATTTGTTCTGAGAGCACTAAAACTGAGGGGAAATCATAGAATCATTTTTTTATTACTGTACGGTAATAATATTTGTCCATGTAAGATGTATAATTATATACAGTTGAATTTCAACGGCTAGCATTCAAGGAACTGATGAAAATAGATCGAGCTATCGAGGTCCAACTGTGTTTAAATTCGAACAAGGGGTCCAGAAAAAATGGTTTGAGACATCCATGTTGTTCGAGTTATAGCAGTTCGATCTATCAAAGTTCAACTGAACTGATTAAAGCTTTGTATTTTAATAGCTAACAGTACTATATTTGTATTTTAAGATACATTGTGCAGATTTGGACAAAAGTATTCGCACACTTAGATATTTTCCTATATATTTCATGTAAAACTACATTATTTAAAAAAATAAAGGGCTACGCCAAGCGCAGCATGTTGACCACTGAAATTTGAACAAGTGTAAATTAAAATGAATGTGGACACAGTAATTTGCTGGTCACAATAAGGACCTTGACATATTAATTAACTGGACACAAATTAAATAAAAATTATCCCTTTTAATCACTTATTGACAGAAAATGGTAAGAGCTAAGAAGTATCTGTTGACTACCAACTAAAAGCTTGGAAAGGAAACAAGCTAGCAAAAATCTATGGTGCAGCACAATGTCAATTTTTCATTATTAATCTATTGCAAAAAACAGCATCAAAATCGGAATAAAAATTTAATAATTAAAATTTTTGAAATTCACCCTTTTTGGGCCCAATTTACCTCATGAACGGTACATGCCACATGAAATCCCTTGGAATATATCTGATTCGAAATATCCTTAGGAGTACACTGAAAGAGACCACATCAAAATGCGATAAAGGATAAAGATTCTACACTCAAATTTGTGAAAACACCAAATTTAACCCCTTTTTGGCCCCTTTTTCTGAAACGGGCAGGGCCAGAAACTTGAAATAACAAACCAGGCTTAAGCTTGAGGCAAGAAACCTCATACTAAAATTTGAAAAATGATTTGTTCATTAGAACCAAAGTTATGCTGTCCACAGACACAAAAATACCTACTTTAACCTCTTTTTGGCCCCTTTTTCTGAAACGGGTGGGGCCATGAATTAAATAAAGGGCTACGCCGAGCGCAGCATGATACGACCGCAGCATGTTGACCACTGAAATTTCAACAAAAGTAGTTTAAAGTGAATGTGGACACAGTAAAGAGCTTGACACAATAATTAGATGGACACAAAAAGAAGCTAGACACAGTTATAAGCTAGAAACAAAATAGGAAATAAATAAACCCTTTTGATTACTTACTGATAAAAAACCGTNGAATCTTCAATTCACAGGGGCATAAAAATGTAGACAAACATACAGATGAACAACAAAGACCCAATAAAAACCATGGGTGAGATCAGGTGCACCAGTAGAGTAAGCATCTCCTTCTTTCTATAAGACATCTAACTTGTTTAACATGTAAACTGTGGTATTAAGGTAGTTCGATCCTAATAAAAATATCAGACAGAATTTTTTTCTTTTCAGATATTTTGTAGGTCTTTACCTATATGTTCCGAAAATAAAATAAAAATGATATGTCACCGATCATCTTTTCCTGTAATCAAGCTTTGAAAATCAGGCCAAATTCAGTATTTTTCAGCAATATTTACAAAGAATATATAGGGAACTGTGAGAACGTGCTTATTGTTTATCTTTCATATAAAATAAATATCAGACAGATTTTTTTTATTTTTTGATATTTCAGAGATATATACTTAAGATATCTGTTACGCTGAAAAAATCTACATGTCACCGTTCGATTAAGAAAGTTATTTGATATAGTTTACGTAATAGACAATATTTACGGGTAAAGGGAGCTAATTGGCGGGAAAGTGTATGTCAATCTATTCTGACGTCACAAGGAATAGGCCAATACAGGATTATTCCGGCTTGAAAATCAAGTCAATTCCGCATCCGATTCGTGTTACACAAATGCGCCAATCGAATGCGCCGTGTATTAGTGTCGATCTACCTTAAAGTTAAATCTGGTAGAGGAAAACAAGCTTTAGCTGTAAAGAGAAAGATCTATTGTCATCTGGGAAACAGATATCCCATAGCAGTCTTCAGTGATGTTGACTGTAAAACTTCTGT
Source organism: Modiolus philippinarum (assembly GCA_002080025.1). Classification (NCBI taxonomy): domain Eukaryota; kingdom Metazoa; phylum Mollusca; class Bivalvia; order Mytilida; family Modiolidae; genus Modiolus; species Modiolus philippinarum. The sequence goes on from MJUU01005001.1 coordinate 76,761, forward strand.
AGTGATTATGAAAACATAACCTTGCTAAAATAGCCTATTTGTAAGCAACCAAGCTCTATCAATGTAGTCACTGTATTAACCTCCATGTTAACTAAACCATTTACTAATTACCTCAATGTAACCTAAACCATTCAGTGATTACCTCAATGTTACCTAAACCAATCACTGATTACTTCCATGTTACCTATACCATTCACTAATTAACTCAATGTCACTTAAACCATTCACTGATTACCTCACTGTTACCTAAACCATTCACTGATTACCTCCATGATACCTAAACCATTCACTGATTACCTCAATGTTACCTAAACCATTCAGTGATTACCTCAATGTTACATAATCAAATCACTGATTACCTCTATATTACCTAAACCACTCACTGATTACTTCAATGTGAACTAAACCATTCACTGATTACCTTAATGTTACATAAACCATTCAGCCCTTAGGGGCTAGTAAGGTTCCATGTTGTACTAGCCCGAACTCAATTTCACTAGCCCTTATAGAAGTTTCTTTGTTAATAAGGTACAATTCTTACTAGCCCTCCGAGCTAGTGACTTCAAATTTTTCCTAGCCCGAGACTGATTTTACTAGTATCGGGCATAGGGCTAGTGGCTAAAGGCACAGACTGCCATTCACTGATAACCTCAATATTAGCTAATCAATTTAATGATTATTTCAATGTGACCAAACCATTCACTGATTACCTCAGTGTTAACTTAACCATTCACTGATTACTTCAATTTGAAGAAACAACTCACTGATTACCTCAATGTGACCTAAATCATTCAATGATTACTTCAATGCTACCTATACCATTTCCTGGTTACTTCAATGTTACCAAACCATTCATCGATTACTTCAATGTTTCCATAATTGATTACTTCAATGTTTCCATAACCATTCACTTATTACTTCAATGTAAACTAAACTATTCACTGATTACCTCAATGTCAGCTCATCAATTCACTGATAAGGTCAATGTGAAGAAACCATTCACTGATTACCTTCATGTAAACTAAACCATTCACTGAAAACCTCAATATTAGCTAATCAATTTAATGATAACTTCAATGTGACCAAACCATTCACTGATTACCTCAACATTAATTTAACCATTCACTGATTACCTGAATGTTACCTAAACCATTAACTGATTACATGTGCTTCTATTTGAATAACCAACTCACTGAATACCTGAATGTTACCTAAACCATTCACTGATTACTTCAATGTTAGCTAAACAACTCACTGATTACTTCAATGTTACTAAACCATTCATTGATTACTTCAATGTTACCATAACCATTCACTTATATTTCTTCAGTGTAAACCAAACCATCCACTGATTTCTTCCATGTTACCTATGCCATTCACTGATTAACTCAATGTTACCTTAACCATTCACTAATTACCTCTATGTTACCTTAACCATTCACTGATTACCTCATTGTTACCTAAACCATTCACTGATCACCTAAATGTTACCTTAACCATTCACTGATTACCTCTAAGTTACCTTAACAATTCACTGATTATTAAAATGTGACTAAACAATTCACTGACTACCTTAATGGAAACTAAACCATTCACTGATAACCTCAATATTAGCTAATCAATTTACTGATTACTTCAATGTGACTAAACCATTCACTGATTACCTCAATGTTAACTTAACCATTCACTGATTACTGCAATGTTACCTAAACCATTCACTGATTACTTCAATTTGAATAAACAACTCACTGATTACCTCAATGTTACCTAAATCATTCACTGATTACCTCAATGCTACCTATACCATTTACTGATTACTTCAATGTCACCAAACCATTCATAGATTACTTCAATGTTTCCATAATTTATTACTTCAATGTTTCCATAACCATTCACTTATTACTTCAATGTAAACTAAACTATTCACTTATTGCTTCAATGTGAACAAACCATTCATTGATTACCTCAATGTTACCTTAACCCTTCATTGATTACTTCATTGTGACCAAATCATTCAGTGATTACAACTTTAACATACCTTTCCAAGTGTCCGATGTAACAACAATGTATGGAATATACCTACAATAAAAGAATGTAGGTGTAGTTAACAGAAAACTAGAGGATAGAATGCCCCCCACGCAAGGTACAGATTTAAAAGTGGTTTCTTAAAAAAAATTTAAAATTTTTCAGCCATTGTGGGTGTTTCCTGTTATCCATTCTTTTACAATTAGTAATGATGTTTGTGTCTGTAAGACAAATATGATGCCCCCGCAAGCTATATTTTGGCTGTGTACTCTCTGTGTCAAAATACCAACAACAAAATCAAAGCATGGAATGCTGTTAAGGCAGGTTCCTGGGTATTCCAGAAGTTCTGTAATTATTACTGTTTTGCTGAAATCTTGACATTTAATTTTTTCAAGAATTAAAATCCGAAATTTTCCTTCCCGGTTTAGGTTGTCTTTTCAGTTTTTATATGGGTTCTTGGCAATTTATTTAAAACTCTATTAATTTACATTTCATTGTCTTGCTCCTCTTTGTTGGTATACGTACATGTAAGTATTCCAAAGTACAAGCCCGAGTACAAGTGTAACACTCAGTGGCTTAATTAATGTTGATATTTCCAATTTTGTCACTTCCTCTGTCAAGTCATCTAGTTCTTAAGTTTCATTATTTTTGCATATGATTAAATAACTCAATAAAGAAGTCACTGTAAATTTACTATCTACATATGGGCATTTTGACAACTTATGTCTCATCAGTGCAAGCTACTGAGAATGGTAGGTTGTGCTCAGCTACAAATAACAAAACACCGAAGTTACTGTGAATAATGTAAACAGAATTTCAGCATTTTGAGTCAGAAGTCGAGCACTACGTTTGTGTCCCTCTGTTTCTCTATGGCGAACGTCATTTCATCCTCCGTGCACTAAGGCAAAGGTTATGCCACACAACAGAAACACTG
>MJUU01005001.1:86888-107283 GCA_002080025.1 Modiolus philippinarum
GGAAACCAAAATTTTATTGAAATTTTAGTCTATTTTTAGCAACTGTGACCTTGATCTTGGGGGTACCAACCTGGAAATCGATAGGGTTCTGTCTTGGGTGATAAGTAAGCACGTGACCAAGTTTGGTTTTGATCCGATGCAGGATACTCAAGTTATTATCTGGAAACCAAAAAGATGGATACGGACGGACGTACGGATCAGGGTAAACCTTAATGCCCCCGACCGCCTAGCGGAGGGGGCATAAAAATTGTCTTCCTTGCAAGGTCAAGATCAAATGCCTTAAAATATGGTGCCATCAGAAAGCTATCATACTAAGAAAGTTTACACCATACCACTAAATATCTACATTCTAGAAACAAGGTTAAAGTTTTTTAATAAAAATTGCCCTCAGTGCAAGATGAAGGTCTACATTCTGCAAGTAAGTGTTTGCTGACTCTGACGTCAAAGGTATGACAATATCTTTCTAGACATTTGTTCTGAGAGCACTAAAACTGAAGGGAAATCATAGAATCATTTTTTTTTATTATTGTACGGTAATAATATTTGTCCATGTAAGATGTATAATCATATACAGTTGAACTTCAATGGCTAGCATTCAAGGAACTGATGAAAACAGATCGAGCTATCGAGGTCCAACTGTGTTTAAATTCGAACAAGTGGTCCAGAAAAAATGGTTTGAGACATCCATGTTGTTCGAGTTATAGCAGTTTGATCCATCAAAGTTCAACTGAACTGATAAAGTTTGATATCTTAATAGCTATTGTTACAATACTACATTTATATCTTAAGATAAATTGTACAGATTCGGACAAAAGTATTCGCACGCTATATATATATTTCATGTAAAACTACATTATTTAGAAAAATAAAGGGCTACGCCAAGCGCAGCATGATACGACCGCAGCAGGTCGACCACTGAAATTTGAACAAGTGTAAATTGAGATTAGTGAGGACAGCTGTCACATGATTACACCAGAAAAATGGCGGGAAAAAATTTAAATTGTTCAGAATGGAATGAAATTTGAGAGGAATGTTACTGAGCATGTGTAGAAACAAACTTTGGTTTTAAAAACATCAAAATGGCGACCGTTGCTATGGGAACAGAAAATGGCAGGAAATTTTCAAATTGCTCCAAAATGACTGAAATTTGATAGGAAGGTTACTTAGCATGTGTAGATACGAGTTTTGGTCTTTAAAATATCAAAATGTCGGGAAAATTCAAATTCCTTCGTATATGATGAAAAATGGAAATAACCTTGAAATAAGTTGAGAAAAAGGAAAATAATAATAAATTAACACAGTAATAGTGCTGAAAAAATTAAAGTACCTTTGATAAAAATTAAATAAAATAGAGATAATAGTAGTGAAACAAGAGGCTCTCAAGAGCCTGTATCGCTCACCTGGACCATGGCCAATACATAACTTCAAATCAACTTATATGTTAAAGGGTCTCATTTTCAAACTATGTAACTAAACATTTATATTATATGATCCAACTTTAATTAAACTATTTTCCCTATTGCATGCCATCTTGGATAAGGGATGGATCTGCAGGACACAATTTTAAAGAAAATTAAGTATTGTGCCAAAGTTTATTTCCATCTGGCCAAATGGTTTTAAAGAAGAAGATCTTTGAATGTACTCCTATATTAAACTTTGTTTCCCATTGGTAGCCAATTGCAGACTTGAAGGACATCTGTTTTGAAGGGGACCATCTAAGATACAGTGATTTAGCTAGCGCTCGTCACTTTCGCCATTGACGAATCTTTTTTGGAAGTGGCGAATTTTTTAAGCCTGCAATTCGTCACTTGAAATTTCAAAAATCGCCAAATATTATGTCCATAATCTTTGTCACTGTAATCTAATTGTCCAATCTGACACTTTAATTACACCTGTAATGCTAATTAAAGGATTAGTTCAGTTGTAAACAAACACCATCAGTGATTTGTTTACCTGTGTTCCTGGCCTGTTATCATTAATTACGTAACCTGCTCACCTGTATGGCACTTAACTATTAGTTGATTAAAATTACTAATGTTTTGAACATTTAAATCTTTCTTTCAGCAGAATTTTCATACTTCCCATTTGAATTTTTGTTAAAAGATCACGTTTTTTGAAAGTTGGGTTATTTCCCTTTAATGATGCCTTTAAAGTGAATTTATTTTTTTAGAATAATCAATTGAACCTATGCTGATATTTGCTCTGGTAATTATAACAGAAAATTCATATTTTACCACTATTAAAGCTTAAAAAGTGTTTACAAACAACATTTGTTTGATATTTTGCAAAATAATTTCTTTTATAATACAAATTTATAGAAAGTTTTATGTGTAATAAGTTTAACTGTCTAAGGCCAATTACACTACCATTACCTCTTTCAGTCTTTGAAGAGGTATGATATCACTGAATAAATCAAATTCAAATACATAGCTAAAACTCTTTCAATGTATATATAGGAACCAGAAACAGCATTATAAATATGGAACAATGATGTGCATATAAATACAACCAAATACAGAAAAATTATAAATCATAAAATTAGTATCTCGTACTACACATTGCGCCGGGAAATTTATACGCAAAAGTGACTAATGGTTTCAAAATCCTAGCTAAATCCCTGAAGATACATTAATGTGACTAGCCAAGTTGTTTCAGATGAAAAATTCTTTGTATGCTCTTTCCATACAGTCGAGTAATAAATTAAGTTCCCTGCAGATGGCCATGTTGGATGACATTTAGGCATAAAAGTCACAATACATATATATATTATAGTCAGCACCTCAAAAGCATCATAAATGCCAAGTTCCGTTCAAATCCATTCATGTTAATTTCATATCAACTGCTCACTAAAGGCTTTATTTACAAATATTTTTAATAATAAGCAGTCTATGAAGCTGATAATCTACTTCAACATACATGTCAACAGAATTCATAGTGATTCACCACTAACCTCCCAGTAATATACACAATATGTTTATATAGGCAAATCATTATAACATCAAATAAGGTAAAGATTAAGAAAGTATTTTTGCAAAAAATTGCAGAAATTTGCACAAAAACACTGTTTTTGCTCTAAATTATGGAAGAAATAATTTTTTTAATGAAGTGATAGTAGGGAATTTCTCTAAAGCTTAAAAGAAAAAAGTTAACTAAAGAAGATTTGAACACAGAATTTAAAGAGAAATAACCCACAACCATATGGCATTGGGGAAAAAAAAAAAAAAGTGAAAAACGGCCAATAAATCATACACAGACCTTTGGATTTTCTTCAAAATTTCAGAGTATGTAGATTTTGATATGCTGAACATTTTTTTAATTTACACTTCACCTCTATCTGTTACAGTTTTTGAAATAAAAAATAAAAAATGCACAAATTTTGAAAAATTTACGGAAAAAGGGCTATAACTCTCAGACGGGTTTTCCAATTTTCTTCAAAATTGCAGAGCAGATAGATCTCGGCATTCTGAACAATTTTACTCCATGTCAGATTTTTGATATCTGCATCGGTTTTTGAGTTATTGGCTAAAAACTGCAATTTACCCTTAGGTTCTATTTTTAGCACCAGCGGCCATGTTTTTCATCGGATCATAATAAAATGAGGATCGTTTGTACAGGACATGTCATAGATGATTACTATAAAGTTTCAAACCAATCCCTCCAGTAGTTTCAGAGGAGAAGATTTTTGAAAGTGAGCTAACGACGGACGGACAGACGGACGGACGACGGACGCAAAGTGATGGCAAAAGCTCACCCTGGCATAGCCAGGTGAGTTAAAAAGTAAATTATGTACACAATGGGATAAGAAAAGTGGAAAAAATGATAGAATAAATCTTGAAAATTGTGGGAAGAGAGAATTTGCCCTAGAACAAAAAAATGTCTCCCCATTCTAAACAATTAACGCAGACGTGATAGAAATATATTAATACTGTGCTGATTTCCGTTTTATAAAGAATTACTCCCTAGATGTTTGGAAAAAGAAAATATGAGAAATATCAACTCATTCATTTAGTCAACGCCATCCAAAATATATCTTTATACAGCATAAAAGGTCATTCCGGTCAAAACGGTGGCCAATTGGAAATACAAACTACTTCCGGTCCCGCATGCACTCTCCTTTATCTCTCTATAGGACTCCTGTGGGGTCATGTGTCGAACTGTCATACAATATATCACAAAATTTGAATTTGTAGATAAAATTTTTGTATTTATGATTAACAGTAGGCAAGAAAGTATCCACTTCCGGTTTGACATGTGTAAAGCACAACTTCCTGTTCTAGTCAAGTGAAGACCGTATACAATATGACTATTTTAGTTTGGTATTTGCAAGCACAGCCGGTGACATCACTTCCGGTTTTTGTTCCAGTGACAGCAAAATTTTTTTAGGGGAGGAGGGCAATGTTGTCAACTTTGAATGCTTGTAGGCCTTTTAGAAGCCTGGTTTGCTATACTGATTTTTTTTTATATTTTGAAGATATTGTATACAGGTATATATTTACATGTAAGTAAAAAAAAATGAAATTTTGAATTCGGAAGTTTTTCTGAATTTCACTTTTTATGTCCCTCCAGAGGACAAAAAGTGATAAAAAATCTAACCTCAATGTGCACATAATAGATGATTTGCCAATTAATTAAGGTCCATGCAAGTTCTAGTCAAATTTTGTGATTTTTGGTCAAACCTTGAAAGGGAAATTACTCCTACACCGGACAAACAAACATTAAACATGCACACTTGTTTTAAAGTACGGTCTTCGTGCTTAGCCATTCTGGACAAAGTAATTCCCTACACAATATTTATGATATTCTGCAGTAAGTTAGCATATTTTCGATTTTTTAATACTTTCCTTCTCAATGAGAAGACAGTTCAAGTTAGTACAGTTGTTTATTTTTTTTTACTTGAAACAAGTAGCAACTTGAAGAATGGTAAGTGCTATTGGGGATTGGGTTTTGAATTATGTTGCTGGCTAAACGTCTGGTAAAGATTAAACTATCATAACGTTTAATTAAAAATGCTTTAATTTTTGGTTAGTTTTCACAAGCAGGGAACCATTCTGTCCCCTTGAGATTTTTCAAAGAGTTACCTCCCTTTTGGGTTTTGCTAAATTCATTCTGTTGATCGCAGAACTGGCAAATGGTCTATTGGGATTAGTAGCAAAAATAATTGACAGAAGTGGATGTCTTTTTAGAAATACCTTGAAAACAACAAAGACCTATAATCCAAACACTCTTTTTACAAAAACGATGTACAATTGTTTTTTTTATATGGTCAAAAAGGGGTAAATGGGAATTCGGACCATTTTTCAGGGGGAGGTAACTTTGACCCCATTTATCTCAGAAAAACACCTGGAAAGGTGGTCAAATATTTATACCAAAGAAAGGGTATATATTCAACAGTAATATATTTAATTAAGGGCTACCCCGAGCGCAGCATGATACGACCGCAGCATGTCGACCACTGTAATTTGAACAAGTGTTAATTAAAATGAATGTGGACACAGTAATTTGCTGGACACAATCAGGACATTAACACATTAAAATAAAAATTTTTACATATTTCTAAAAATTGCAATTTGGGCCCCTTTGATCCTTTATAGCTCGAAATCGGTAAGAGGTACCCCAAATCCATTGGCATACATCTGAAAGCTTACAACTAGAGGAATCCAAAGAAAAAAATTCCATTGAAATCCGATGAAAAATAAAAATTTCAGGTAATCAGCATATTTCCAATTTTGGCCCCGTAGGGCCCTCATATTTCGGAAAGGAAACAAGTTATCAAAAAATCTGTAGATGCAGTGCTTATAAATTTTTCAAGTGGAATCTATTGCAAAAAACTGCTTCAAAATCGGACTAAAAATAAAAAAGATATAATTTGAAATTTGCCCCTTTTGGGCCCCTATCTCATGAACGGTACATGCAGATTGGAAATTTCCTAAGGAGCACACTGAAAGAAACCTCATCAAAATCGGATAAATAATAAAGATTCTACAGCCACATATGTAAAAACACCCAATTTACATTGTACCCCTTTTTGGCCCCTTTTTTTTAAAAACGGGTGGGGCCATAATGACCAAAAAAAATCCAAGCCTTCCTTTTTTGTGTTAAAATTTCATAAGGATTGATTAACTGGAACTAAAGTTATTGACAAAAAACAAAAACGACGACAGCACCATACCATTATACAACCTGAAAAATTTTTGCGGTCGTATAAAAATTGCCATTTTGAATTTGGAATTATTTTTGGGGTCGGGTGTCCTCACTAACCTAAAAATGAATGAGGACACAGTAATTTGCTGGTCACAATAAGGACCTTCACATATTGACTGAAAATGGTAAGAGCTAAGAAGTATCTGTTGACTACCAACTAAAAGCTCGGAAAGGAAACAAGCTAGCAAAAATCTATGGCACAGCACAATGTCAATTTTTCATTATTAATCTTTTGCAAAAAAACAGCATCAAAATCAGAATAAAAATTTAATAATTAAAATTTTTGAAATTCACCCTTTTTGGGCCCAATTTACCTCACGAATGGTACATACCACATGAAATCCCTTGGCATACATCTGATTCAAAATATCCTTAGGAGTACACTGAAAGAGACCCCATCAAAATGCGATAAAGGATTAAGATTCTACACTCAAATTTGTGAAAACACCAAATTTAACCCCTTTTTGGCCCCTTTTCTGAAATGGGCAGGGCCAGAAACTTGAAATAAAAAACCAGGCTTAAGCTTGAGGCAAGAAACCTCATACTAAAATTTGAAAAATTATTTGTTCATTAGAACCAAAGTTATGCTGTCCACAGACAAGAAAACACCTACTTTAACCTCTTTTTGGCCTCTTTTTCTGAAATGGGTGAGGCCATGAATTAAAAAAAAGACAGTTCTTAAGAATGTGCCAAGAAACATCATACTAAAATTTGAAAGTGATCCGTTCACTAGAACCAAAGTTATGCTGTCCACAGACATGAAAATACCCAATTTTACCTCTTTTTGGCCCCATTTTCTGAAACAGGTGGGACCACAAATCCGAAATTTAAACCCGGGCTTAAGCTTGAGGCAAGAAACCTCATACTAAAATTTGAAAATGATCCGTTCACTAGAACTTAAGTTATGCTGTCCACAATACCTAATTTTATCCCTTTTTGGACCCTTTTTCTTAAACGGGCAGGGCCACAAATCTGAAATTAAAACCCGGGCTTAATAATGTGCCAAGAAACATACTAAAATTTGATAACAATCTGTCCACTAGAACTCAAGTTATGCTGTCCACAGACGCGGACACCTGCGCCATACCATAATATGGCTGCAAAATTTTTGCGGTCGTATAAAGATTATTATTAAGCCATTTCTTAACCAAATTCTATGAAATTTGCACCATTAAACTTAGACTATTATGAAGTTTAATTGTTTATTTTGGCATTATTTTCTGGTACTAAGTTTTGAAGAATAATTTATTTAAACACAATGTTAAAAATTTATAGTTACAATTCCCTATTTATGTACCGTAAGTAAAATTGTGACATCAAAAATTTACTTCTTGTTTAAATTGCTGATTCTTTTAAACAACAATTAAGAAATTGATACAAAAATAAACATTCAAACTACACAACATTCTGAGTTTATTGGCGAAAATTTGATTGAAATCAGATAAGAATTGCTTAACATATTTTTTTGAAAAAATGTGATTTATATAAAATATATAGAGAAAAATTGCAGCAAGCGAATACTTTTGTCCAAGGTCTGTATATTGATTTGTTTTAGTTTGATCCTAACAATATAGATGTACTTACTTTCGACCACTTCTTCAATTTGTCTTCCTTCAACAGACTGAAAAACAAACAGTCATAACTTATTTCTCTATATATAATGAGGTCAGGTAACTAAATACCAAAATTATTTTAAATTTAACACCATTTCAACAACTTATTTTCTCAAGTGCAGATCAAATAAAAACATTTGTAAGACCATAACCAAAAGATTTAGAAAATCAGACAGAAGACATACTAGTATAGCCAATAGGATGTAAATGGAAAGCTACAAATTTTATCACTAAAAAGCTTCAGAATTTTTTCCAAGAATGAATAATGACAATAACTCTGTGTGTAGCTAATGGCAAAATGGTAAATGCAGCATAAAAACAATGGAAGAAATTGAAAGAAACCCCAATAATATCTGATAAATAAGTAGAGTTATCGCCGCAGCAAGTTATCCCATCCCACTCATTGAACCCTGAATCAATATGGCAGGTGCAAATTTAAGTGTCATTGACACATACTTCTAGTAACAAGTATGGACTCAGTACAAGTGTGGACACAATATAAGTATGGACACAATGATATACCTCCCCCTTTTTAATATGCCAAGTTGAATTATCTCCCCTTCCAAATTTTAAGAAGCAACCGTATTATTTCTTGTGCATCTTCAGATGGTATATTTCTAGTGTATAACATTTCATCAAAATCAAAGCATCTGTTAATGAGGTTGGACTTAGCAATGTATCCACAACTCCTCCTCTAAACAAATTAATTAACTTTCAGAAAAGTTTTATCACATGGTGCTATGATGCACCTTCTATTGTAGATTTTGATCTGACCAATTTTTAGGGTTTCCCATAGCCATACATGGACTTAGCCATGTGTTTGTCAGTAGGGGTACTGGTATGGTATCCACAACTCCCCCTAAACCAATGAATGGAATTTGATGAAACTTTTGAGGAATCTTTATAACATGATGCCATATTGCACCTCGTAATCAAGATTTTGATCTGAACAATTTTGGGGGTTTCCCACAGCCATATATGCCTGCTCATATTACTTAACAAAATAGAGATTTGCTACAGGAACAACCTCTGAAACAGAACTGAAGAAAGAAAACTTCCTAAACAAGTTGTTTGTATTGATCTAAGAAAGAGTGACCATCCTGCCGAGAACCGCAGGTTCTTACTACTGGAAACATCCTGATAACACGTGGTGGCATATGGCTCACTCACCGAGTGGAATGTGACCTCGCTCGGAACCTCTATGCCTTCATCTCTCAACTATTTACATATATACATATTTATATCAACACTGTCACCTCAGGTGACTGAACTGGCAGATTTTCACCTCAGGATACCCAGTTTCCACCGGTAGTAAGTGCTCGCAGCGCCAATGTTGTGAAATAACAAGGATGGTCAAATCACATGGCATTGGTGGGGATCGAACCCATGACGACGAGATCTAAAGGCAGCGCTCTAACCAATTGAGCCAAAGAAGATCTTCCCTAACTCAACGAGTTAGTCTACCTTTATATCTCAGTTTCACTACAGTGCATTTGTGTCAAATTGGCAAAAGTCCAAAATAAATGATTTTATGGTTTGTGATAAAATATATATACTGGTACATGTAGGTCATATCTTTTTTGTATGTAGCTAAGTAGTAACGGTGATGTCACAATTAAAAATTTGGTTGAAATGAACATGAATACCACGAAGAAGTGGAATACCTGACAAATCGGCACTCAGACAAAATGGCACCCGCACAGACAAATCTGCACCCGCTGAAGACAATTCGGCACCTCTTTGTATTTTTATGAATGTTACAATTAAACACCTGTCATGCCGAAAATGACTACCCCTCTTCCATCAAAGGTATCTTTTGAGCACATTTTCACTTCTGTCTCTAGCATTGATGATGAACCTGAACTTCCAGATTTTGCCCCGCTCTCGCCTTGTGTGTTGTCTGACATAGTGATATCAGAGCAGGAGGTTACTGATCAGTTTCAAATATTAAATATTAACAAACCCCCAGGCCCTGATAAACTCCCTCCTAAATTTTTAAAGGCTATATTCCAGTCACTGGTAATACCTGTTACAATACTATTTAATAAAACTGTTCAATTTGGTCAGATTCCTAGTGACTGGAAGAGAGCTAATGTTTCAGCGGTTTTTAAGGGCAAGGGTGGTTGTGATGTTCCTTCTAACTATAGACCAATCTCGGTAACATCTTGTTTTAGTAAAATACTTGAAAAAATCATATTTAAAAACCTATATAATTATGTAAATGTTAAAAGGATTCTTTCTGATCATCAATCTGGTTTTAGATCAATAGATTCAACTACAAATCAGTTGTTAACAATTTATAATGCGATAATGAAAAATTTGGACCTAGGTTAAGAAGTACGTTTTATATTCTTTGATATATCTAAAGCCTTTGATAGAGTATGGCACAAAGGTCTTATTTATAAACTTCGAAAGTATGGCATCTGTGGTAATGTACTTAAATGGATTCATAGTTTTTTAAGTGATAGGAAACAAAGAGTAAATGTTGATGGTTACTTCTCTAGATGGAGATCAGTTAATGCTGGAGTTCCGCAAGGATCCACACTTGGCCCCTTTTTGCTCCCACTCTTTATAAACGATATTGAAAATGAAGTTATGAATAAAATAAAAATGTTTGCTGATGATTCATCCCTCTATTGTGTTGTTGATAATCATCACATAGCAGCTGAATCTCTTAATGAGGACTTAAAAAGCATTAATCAGTGGTCTAAAGATTGAGGTGTTAATTTTAATGCAGCAAAAACTAAATCTGTTTTATTTTCAAGGAAAAAAAAAAAATTTACCACCATTATATTTTGATGGTAATATATTAGAGAATTCGTCTGTTCATAAACACCTTGGCATAATATTAAGCTCTGATGGAAAATGGAAAAATCATTTAAATGAAATTTATACTAAAGCTTGTAAAAGAATTAATATATTGAGATTAATGAAACATAAGTTAGATAGAAAATCTCTCGAAAAATTATTCATAGGTTTTATTAGACCAGTTTTGGAATATGGATCAATTATCTGGGATAATTGTACACAAGAGGAATCTGACTTAATAGAAAGTATTCAATTAGAAGCAGCAAGAATTATTACTGGTCTTAGAAAGGGTACTTCTCACCAAATTTTATATAGGGAATTGGGATGGGTTTCACTTAAGGAGCGTCGAAGGATAAATAAATTAATTTTACTACACAAGATATTTAATGGCCAAACGCCTGAATATCTCTTAGATGAAGTTATTTCATTTGTAAATACAAATGAAAATTATAATCTAAGAAATGTTCGCACATTTGAGCCACCAATTTGTCGTACAAACTCTTATAAAAATAGTTTCTTTCCAAGTGTAATTAGTGAATGGAATAAGTTAGACATGTCAACACAGAATATACAAAGTAGAGAGATGTTCATCAGACAAATTAGCCAAGCTAAGATAGTTCCCCCTATTTTTTACTCCCTTGGACCTTGAAAAATTAATATAATTGTTTGTCAATTTCGTAATAATGCAAGTGATCTAAACCACCATAGATTTCTGCTATACTTGTCAGACAATTCACGGTGCGACTGTGGGGATGATGTGGAGGACAACTTCCACTTTATTTATGTTTGCCCTAATTTCATTCACCAGAGATATGAGTTGTTAACTCAGCTGCGGAGATATGCCAATATAATAAATGTAGATGTCTTGTTGGGGGGCTCCGAAATTCTTTCATATGATGAAAATTTGGAAATTTTTTCTGCAATTCAAAAATACATTGAAGATTCTGGGCGGTTTTAACCATTATATTATACAGATAATGTTATTTGGACAAATACCACAAACCTTAAAATAAATCTTAATATAACTTATTTATTTTCATGAACATCAATACTATTTATTAATTGATCATTATATTAATTAACTATTATGTATAGGACAAACCATAAGTAACAAAATAATAATAACATTATTACTAATATTATTTATTTTGTATTTTTATTATTTATGTAAATTAATCTTTTTTTCAATATAATTGATATTTACGCAAGGATGTCCTCTTGTTATATTAGGAGAGCACTTAAATAGGCCTAGCCTGATGTGCAATCCCTTTGAACCTTGTTTGTATATTTTAATATATAATTATGTTCAATAAAATATTTTGAATTGAATTGAGCACATTTTCTACAGTTCAGAAAAAATGCACTGAGATAAACATGAAAACTTCACAAGATTCTGAGTAAAATTTTTATTGAAATCCGATTAGAATTGACTTCACAATAGATTTTGAAAAATGTAATTTTATATAGAATATGCAGGGAAAAAATACAAGTGACGAATATTTTTGGCCTACCTCTGTACATGTAGACACTGGGTTAAAAGTGTTAACATTGATGACCATTGATATACGATACTTCTCAAAACTACAATATTTTAAGGTGAAAAGATTTTAAAGTAAAGGTGATTTCTTCGATAATCCAATACACATTCTTTGATTATCATAACTGTTGTTAAAACAATATTCAGAGTTCAAATGAAATATTATAAAAACACAAGCTTTTCTCTTCTCTTAATTACTTATGATTGTTCAAATTGATTAACAAAAGACCCTTATTACTATCCAAATGTTATAATTAAATTAATTATTTGATAAAAACATAATTTTTTAATCATGCATATGATTATGATTACAAGACAATAAATCAAAGTAAGACAATAAATCAAAGTGCCGAATTGTCTTTGATCTGGTGCTGATATGTCAAAGTGTCGATTTTTTAGGTGCTGATTTGTCTTTAATGGCAAGTGCCGATATGTCTGGGTGCCGATTTGTCTGGATACCGAAGAAGTGGAACCCACCGAGAAGTGAGTATTCAGTATAAGATAAAGATAAAGAATTTTATTAAACTAATAAAGAACCCATACAAGGCATCATAATATAGCAACATACAGTTTGATTGAATATAAAGAAGAACAAACAAATAAATGTGGACCACTATTGGTCAACTGAGTGTTCCCAAGCTTTTCACAGGCTTTTAACTACATATCCATTAGAGATGGGGTCATGTAGTTCACCTGACCAAACCATCCCCAAAATGACAACACTCTATATAAGATTTTATTTCACAAAATACTAAGTAATGATCATGACGAAATTATTTACGGTCAGTGTAATGGGCAACGTGAAATGTTCGTGTCATGACCGTGATTAGTATAAATTTGAAAAAAAAATGTTAAAATCATTGAAAAAATCAATGGAAGCGGGATCTTACAAGTTCAAAAACTTGAGTTCTTGCGTTCATCTTCCTACAGACAACATTATCTCCAGTTCATTTCCGTCCAAAGGCGCAAAAAAATAAACAATAACAACGTCTCTGTTATGAGTCTTCTTTCTTTTTTTAGAACAGGTGATTGCCGTAAATGAAAATCCTAATATTTGTCGTAAAACAAAATTGACATTTTTAAGAATTCCTGAAATTTTGCATTAATAAAAAGAAACTGACAGTAATTCTAACATTACATATTTTCACATATTGATCACAGTGCTATTTTTACGACTTTACGACTAACCTAGGTTCAATCTCAAAATATCTGAATATGGGGGAGTTCTCAAAATTGAAGTACAAAATGAACATGATTAACCCACGAGGGTTGTAGGAAATGTGAAAATACATACAATAACAATGACAACAATTATGAACAATAATTAAAAAAAGAGACAGTCAGTATGTTAAAACAGCAAAGGGTCATCTTTCCTCAGTTTTAATCAGAGACATACGTATGGCACGCCAAATCCACAAAAATGAGATAATACAGCATTATCTCAGGTAATGCTATCATTATTTGAATTTTTTAGTTTTTGCGCAGATGATATATCATTAACTCCTGATAATTAAATATAGAAAAAATTAACATACATGTATATCTGTATGAATTACAGAGATAATACATTCTTACCTGGTGTAGTTGTTAAGAAGTGGACACAAGTCACTCAAGCATAAAATAATGGTCAAAGTCACTTAATTGTTAATGATTTGGGAAGTACTGATCAAGATGATTAATTTGATGAAACAACATTGTCTTAAAGTTGTTAAGAAATCGATTTGAACTAATAATTAAACCTAAGTCATTCAAGCATAAAATGTAGGTCATGGACACTAAACTGTTGGTGAAACAGGCAGTTCCCCTGTAGACGAATGTTATGTAGTGAAATATCATGATGCTACAATACATAGTCGTTGAGAAACTAAACATAAAACTTAACCAAAGTTACTGAAGCTTTAAATGTAGGTCAAAGTCACCTAATTGATAATGATTTGGGTAGTATCATCGAGGCAATTAATTTGATACAACATCATTGTCTTAAAATGTGTAGTTGTTCAAGTGAAAAATGGACTTAAATGCAAAACTAAACCAAAGTCACTGAAGCACGAAATGTGGGTCAAAGCCACATGATTTTCATTGATTTGTATAGTACTCATCAAGGCAATAAATTTGATACATCATCATTGTCTTATAAATGGGTAGTTGTTGAGAAATGGACTTTAACGTAAACTTAACCAAAGTCACTGTAGAGCAAAATGTAGGTCAAAAGCCACCAAATTGTCAATGATTTGTGTAGTACTCATCAGGGCAATTTATTTGATGCAATATCATTGTCTTATAATGTGTAGTTGTTGAGAAATGGACTTAAACGTAAAACTTAACCAAAATCACTCAACCATGAAATGTAGGTCAAAGAGTCAAGCTGCCTAGTGAACTATGTAGTACTGTCAAAGATCTACCCACTGGCCTACTATCATTGTTCTACACCTTACAGCTTCCTAGAAATGTAGTTAAACGCAAAAATTAACCGGACGGAAGGACGGACTAGGGTAACACTATATGCCCCTTTCACATTCGTGGGCGGGGAATAAAAATGCAAATATTTGTTACAAATGGCAAATGGAAAAATGGATAAGTCTGAACAAAGGCGAGAGAAAAAAAGAAAAAGGTTGTTACAATTCAAAAATTCTCTAGGAAAATGTACTCTTTTATAAAATATACAAATTTCTTCAGAAAAGATTATTTGATCTAATGAAGATTGGATTTGATAAATCATTGAAATTTATCTGTTTTCGTCTGATTGGTTGCAAAATAAATCAGATAATACGATTTACCCAAAGCTACTACGTCTGATTGGTTATTTAATAAAACAGATAACACACATAATTGCACGACAAAACCACAAAAATTCAGATAAAACAGCGTTACCATGCAATTCTATTTAATCCGCAGATAAAACATTATTACCACATAATGTCATAGAGACAAATGTGTAAATTATTCATCTGTACTTATCTCGAGGTAAAGAGGAAACCAGATAATTTATGTCTGGTTGTGTGCGCCAAAACCACAAAAATATTCAGATAATATGGCATTACCTGAGATAATGCTATATTATCTCATTTTTTTGTTGCTTTGGCGTGTCATACAGATTTATGGAAGCCGGATGCGGCCATTTTCGCGTTTTCGTGTTTTCGTGCTATCATTCATCAACGCGAAAAGGCGAAACGCGAAATCCCGGACACGAAAACGCTAAAACATGAAGACGAAAACTCGAAAACACGAAATAAAATAGATCTTGCCTTTTCGCTTTTTCGCGCTAGACATCTCGCGTTTTCGTGTTTTCGCGCTTCGCGTTTTCGTGTTTTCGCGTTTTCACCTTTTCGCGTTTTCGTGTTTTCGCATTTTCGCCTTTTCGCGTTTTCGACTTTTCGCGTTTTCGTGTTTTCGCCCTTTCGCGTTTTCGTCTGGGAAGTTAACATCTAACGCATGCGTCATTAATATACAAAAATGCGGTCGTCTCAAAATATTTTATTGATAGCTTTAGCAGAAAAAATATGTGATTTTTTTGTATATTTATAATTTAACCACATCATGGGCCAGAGCAATTTCACTACTTAGATCGTGATTGGTTTAAACATATCTATTCAATAAAGAGGGGGGAGGGGGGTAGGAGAGGTCTCGTGAAAATAAATGTAGAATCCCGAATTCCGGGTAAAATAATTTGTCAATCTCGTTTTCACTCTAAAAAATCATGTAACTGTAAAATTTATCTCAAGTAAGTGGATAACTTCTGCAAAATCAATATAGTGATTCAGCCATATCTATTAGAAAACAAAAAGTTCAGTTGTCTGTCAGCTTTTTACATTTTCACCTTCTCGTGAAAACCGTGAAACTAATTTAACCAAACTTTACAGGAACGATGTATGTAAGATCCTTCACACAAATTGTTCGGAAAAAAACATGACGGTAAGCGTGGAACATACACTAGTTTAACATTGGACATTGTTGAAAAAAATATTTTCATCATCTGTTCTGACACTTTTGAATCAAATTTATCTCGACTGTACAAGAATGGCGTACGGAAGGTCCACTACAAAAAAGCATCAAGCGCGGAACAAAGTTTAACATTTGACCTTATTGCATCCATAAAGGCTCGTATTTTGGACCGTACGCGTACTATGTACGGTCCAAAATGTTTGGGGGTATTTCTTAGTAAAATCTTTTATACCTTCTACTTACGGTTTATGGAATAATTTAGATAATTCGTTGAATGCAACTACTATATTGTCCTTTAAAAATATGGCCAAACCTATCACCTACAAACCCCCAGAATACTATAATGAGGGAAACAGGAAATTCAACGTGCTACATACTAGGTTGAGACTCTTAATGCAGATCTTTTAAAAATAAATATTGTAAATGACCCAAAATGTCATTGCTGATCTGCTTATGAAGATGTTATTCATTATCTGTTTGAATGTCCGTTGTACCAAGACGAAAGAACAATCTTATGTAAATTATTAGTCTTCCAAATGTTAATATTGTGATATTCAGACACTTCTGTTTGGAAATGATACATATAGTTTTGAAATGAATTCTAAAATATTTGAACACGTTCGTACATTTATAAGAAACACAAACAGATTTTAAGTAAGGTTAGTAATTAAGGTTAGTTATTTTGAAGTATGAACAAACTGCAAAAATTATATTTTTTCCTTTTCTTCAATTTACTTATGTCCGTTTTTGTCGTCATTTATTAGTTTATGTTATTTCCTTATCATAAGGAGAGGACAATAATTAAGTTGTGATAACTTTTAGTCCAATCCTTTTGTATTTTTGCAATAAAATTGTATTAAACTAAACTAGTAAAATATCAGGATATTCATTAAAAACTACATGATTGTCCAAAAAAGTGGGGTTCCAACCAACGGACTCTCCCCCTCCTTTTGGATCCACCAATGCGTATGCGTATGGTCGGACCATACGCATACGATCGGACCGTATGAAAATACTTGTACGGTCTGCTACGAGCTGGCGCTTATATTTAGACCGTATGAGTACAAAGAAAAAGACGGAGAGTACAAAGAAAAAGACGGACACTACATTCGTTATTCAAACAAAGAAGTAAGTTACAGTCAAAACTGATAGCACTGAAAACCGTATAAATTATTAGGTCTTTATAAAATTATCCACTGACAAAGGGACCGACCATTTAACCTGAAGGGGGAGGGGGTTTATGTTTTTTTTACAATTTATTTAGTTTTTTCACGTATATCAACAAAATATTTCTTTTCAAATTTAACATTATTTTTTTGGGACAGAAAGCCTCTGTCAGAAATTTTTTTCAGCATTTTGGCAGCCAAAATATTTTTTTCACATAAAATCGGCTCCAGATTATTTTTTTTAGAAAAAAAACCGTAGCCCCCCTTCAATTTAAATGGTCGGTCCCTTAGTATAAATTTTCCAGTTACATGCTTTTTTGGAGTGAAAACGGGATTGACAAATTATTTTACCCGGAATTCGGGATTCTACATTTATTTTCACGAGAATGTGGTATAAGACCCTCTCCTACCCCCCCCACTCTTTATTGAATAGATATGTTTAAACCAATCACGATCTAAGTAGTGAAATTGCTCTGGCCCATGATGTGGTAAAATTATAAATATACAAAAAATCACATAGTTTTTCTGCTAAAGCTATCAATATAATATTTTGAGACGACCACATTTTTGTATATTAATGACGCATGCGTTAGATGTAAACTTCCGAGACGAAAACGCGAAAAGGCGAAAACACGAAAACGCAAAAACACGAAAAGGCGAAAAGGCGAAAACACGAAAACGCGAAAACACGAAAACGCGAAAACAAGAATACGTGAAAACACGAAAACGCGAAAACACGAATACGCGAAAAGGCGAAAACGCGAAAACGCGAAAACACGAAAACGCGAAAACACGAAAACGCGAAAAGTCGAAAAGGCGAAAACGCGAGATTTTACCCACGAAAACGCGAGATGTCTAGCGCGAAAAAGCGAAAAGGCGAGATCTATTTAATTTCGTGTTTTCGCGTTTTCGTCTTTATGTTTTCGCGCTTTCGTGTCCGGGATTTCGCGTTTTCGCGTTTTCGTTCTCGCGTTTTCGCCTTTTCAACTTTTCGTGTTTTCGCGTTTTCGCTTTCTTGATCTCGCGTTTCGTTGAATGACAGCACGAAAACGCGAAAGTGGCCGTATCCGGCTTCCATACAGATTAGCTGTTTCAGCAATTTCAATGTTAAGTAATTAGTCTTCCCCGAAATTTGTAGCAATCTTTCTTTTATTCAGATATCAAAAGTTACAGTCGTAAGCATCTTATTTTTGTCCAAAAATATCTTTAACAGCTCAAGGTTGGCGATACGGGGAATCATTGAATGCGTGAACACCAGTTCCAATGCTGTCATGTAAATGCAGAGACAGGGGGTTAACTATTATTGTGTTATTGGGTAAAACTAATTCTCTGTTATCTGTTATTGTAATGTCCAATTCTCTGTTATCTGTTATTTGAAGAATCAGTTCATTTATCTCGACGATGACAGAAACAGACTTCCATAGGCATTAAACGTTTCTTACATCTATTGATGTTATAAGTTAAAGATGATATTTTAGAGTGTATACTTAAAAGGAGGTTGACACAATAAGAAAATTTTAAGATGTGTTTAATCGTATAAGCAGATGAGCTATAAACTAGGATTTCCGTAATTATTTTGTTTGATTTCGGTATAGAACTAAATGAGTGAAGGTAAGTGACCGTGTTAATGAAGCAAACAACACGCTGGACTGAAAGTGAAACACATAAATTACAAAAGGCTTATTTGCAATAAGATCATCTAGCCAGGCCCACAATGGCATAAAATTCACGACATGCTTAAACAATTGACAAGAAAAAAAAAGATAAGATGCTTTACAAAACCTAATATTCAACAGGAGTGTTACTCATTGCTGAAGGCCTGATGGTGATGAACAACAAAGTTTTGTCCCTTTTGCTTAATCTTACCACGTATTTGTATACGTTGACTCCATATCCCTTTATTTGTTCATTCACGATATTTCGTCTTTCTTTCAGTGGAGTCCGTAAAAAGACTCCCCCCTTTTGTGCTTGAGGTACATGTATATGCTCTTTATATCTTCAGTTTTGGTTTGACGATTTCTCATTTCGGTTAACTTTCTAGAAATCAAACTTTAACTCTTACCATCTGTATATATAATGCCCATTGTATATAAAATGCCCACATATCCCGATTTCATTTATCAAGTTTTCTTGCAAGTTATATGTTGTAAACAATTTGTGAATTTGTATGTCATTTTTGCTTTAACCCTTTAGGGTTTATTTGTGCAAATAAATAAAGTAATAATCAACTCAATGAGTTTTCGTATATGCTGTGTGTTCTTTTGGTCCCTCGGTTGGGCTAAGGACGAATGATATTTGAATGTTTGTTGATGATCCCGCATCCATGGGTGTGAGTAAACATGGGTGTAGTGTTGTTCGAATTACCTGAATTCGATCATGACGGTGCTATCGGTCGTTTCGAACTGACGATGAGATATTGTTGAAGAAGAACAATAAAAGCATTGTTCCTTTTGCAGCTAACCTTATCCACTATTAGTATGATTTTGTTCAATGTACATTTACTTTGTATCCCTGTATTCATTCAAAAAACTTAAAAATAGTTTTAACATTGTCCTTTCTTAATTAACAATTATGTTATTGTACTAGCTGTCAAGGCGTATAACAACATCACGTTTATCTGCATACGGTATTACGCTGAGTGCTTGCTTTTGGTGGTATGATATGTAACTCGGCGAATGGATTTCCATTTTGTGGTATGATACCTAAAGGAAAATATTTCCCCAGGTACTTGCATCTGTTTGAAAACGTCAGATTGTTTATTGTGACGTCATAGACACAGACAGCAAATCAGCCTTCTCTTAGGTCGCTTCAGAATGGAAAATTCTATTTTCTACTATTTTCTGTCACATTAGAATCTAGATAATCTATGGTAGGTATATGGTTATTCTCATTTAACCAAGAGCAGGGCATTTATATTCGTAAGTTTAACACCACGCTAACGTTCCTTTATGTTAAATTCGAACATAAAGACCAAGTCCTTGATTAAGTGACAATAACCATATACCTCCCATAAATTATTTCTTTACAAACCCGAGGGACTGATGGGCGAATTTGAAATTCTAATATTTAACTTACTTTATGGGGAAATGCTGTATACTGAAAAAAATGACATAATAAGAGCAAAAAAA